>JAJJWM010000799.1:758-11727 GCA_021655865.1 Fusarium guadeloupense
GCAAGTAGGGGAAACCGACAGCAGCATAGTAGCTGGAACAGTATTAACAGGGTCATCCAAGAGGATAAAGTCAGATAATTCAACTTAGGCATCCGTTATTGAGTCTGTTTCTGCAGACGGTCGCCGTCTCATGCCTGCTGTCGTTTTCACCGGTGAGAACCTCCAAGGACAGTGGTTTCCTGACGTATTTCCCCATTGGAAGTACACTACGAGTACTACGGGTTGGTCCAACGCTAATATCTTCATGAAATGGTTTCTTGAAGTATTTATACCAGAGATAAAGCCAGAGAACCCATCACAGTGGAGGCTATTAGTCTTAGACCAACACAAGTCATATATAACAGGGGAATTGATAAAAAAGGCTTGGTTACATAAGATTTGGCTATCTTGGTTACCCTCACACTCATCACATATTACACAGCCGCTTGATATTGCAGTATTTAGGCCATTGAAAACATACTATCGCCAGTTAACCCATTCTTGGGTCTCATATGAAGCAACATCACCAAATCAACAACAACTATTCCTACAGGCTTATGAGCAGGCTTCATTAAAAGCCCTGTCTCGTAGGAACATAATGAGTGGTTTCTCGGCGTCCGGTTTATGTCCACTCGATGTCCAGCGAGCGATAAATGCCCTCAAGCCCAGAGAGAGAAAACGCAAGTCATTTGACGGGCCTACAACCCCAAGGAAGCGGCCGGTCGTTGCTGATACATTATGGGGAACTCCTGAAGGAAGTGCCGATATTCAAAAATAGCTATAAGATATAGATTGTCATGGAGATACACTTATTCACGACTTTAAGTATATCATCAGGAAGGCTATAAAGTGTATTGACCAGAAAAACAGTTAAATACAACGCCTAGAAGAGGAAAAAGCTATACTGAAGGCGTCGGCAGCAGCAAGAGAGCCCACAGGCCGAGTCCCCGTTCAATTTGACCCCAACCTAGCTTTTCCTGAGATTGAACAGATCATCTCGGCACGAGATCAAGCCGAAATGAATGTATTACATCAGATTGAGGAAAAGAAGAAAAAACCACGTCAAAAAAAGCCGCCAAAAAAGCCAACGGTAGAGAGGATGTTTTTCAACCAGTATCCAAAATCTCAGAATAATTGAATAAATATGCGTTGCTGTATAATTGATTGAAGTTATCTACATATTGCGTTGTGATGTTATCTCAAGTGTGCGGAGTGGGGGGGTGTGCGGACTGGTGGTCGCTTAGTCTAGTAAGTAGTGCGGATGCGCCTCTACGGTTGCTGGTATTGTGAAGGCACTTACGCCCCCGCGTCTCTGATCTAGCTTACCAGCACGCTAGCAATCGCTTCATGTTTTGAATCATAAAGAGGGGTTACTGGCATCTCCATGCCGCTATTTGTGTCTTCGAGTTCGTTACCAGGGGACCCAATAGATGCACGGGTCCGCACACTCACGGGTGGCGCCATCTAGGCGCACAGGTCTGTACACTTAGTCAGCAGCACCCACTGTAATATTTCTGCTTCACCACCGACCGCCTGTAACCCCTCAAAACATGGTGGGAAACCTTTCCTTCTTCCTGGGCGGCAAGTCGGCGTCAGATGGACCCAAATGGGCATCTAACCTGGAGGCGGTGCGAACGGCAATCAAGTTTGCGATAGCGACGGGAAGACTGAGTTGAGAAAGTGAAAACAGAACACACTAAACATTAGCATCACAGTTGACTACTAACATTGAACAGCCTCAAGTTGACAGACCATGCTTCAGCTGCTGAAGATAGGATGCTGAACACTTGAAGAAGTCGGCCTTCAAGCAGAGTCAAGCGAGGCTAGAACGGAAGACTTGGGACGAGAAGTAGGGCTTTCTTTTGTGCAGACCGGATAAAGTGGAGGAATCGTAAATGGCTTAGCGTACCTACTGGCCCTATGAGATTCGTTCTCCCGGGCGTAATAAACTCTATCTGTAACCCCTCCATCACAGCTGTCAAGGGCTGTTTTTGTATTTAAACGGGCAACATTTTGCACCTCTTCTGTGGCCTTTTGTATGACACTTACCGATTGTCCCCGAGGCATGTCACGCGCAACATTAGGCCTACTCTCCTTTGAGCTGCTTGACGCACCATCAAACTACAGCCTCAGTTCTGTCCGGGACGATCTTGGAGACTCATCGACACGTTGCTCGATATGAGTTGAATTCCCGATTGAATTGTTACTTGGCACGCACCCCTCATAAGACGGCTTGATTCAACATTGGTTGGAGCCACAAGCCTCAGGGTATCATTATGCCAGTAGTTTGATTCCCAATCATTCCCAATCATACTCATCATATAAGAGATCTTGAGATCGTGGCCATCGGCCAACCTTCATTGTCATCTTTTCTGTGGAAGAAGATGGAAGGTTCCATTACCCAGGGTGATCATGGGCTTTACTGGCCTTGTGCCTATAGGGACGATGCTGAAATACCGTTTGCGCCTGACGGGAACAGCCCGCTCATTTCCCAGTGTGTCGAAAGAGTCAAAGGAATTGGTGGCCGATTCGACGGTCTCAAGTGCGTTCGGAAGACCATCATCGACCACACTGGGACAGATGAAACCTTTCGAACCGAAAAAAAACGCATATTGGCGAAGGAGGCAAAAGTCCTTCATCTTGCTAAACACCATCATGTTGTTGAGCTGATTCACACATATTTCGTGGAAGCAGAGCCTGATCAGATTATCTTCTCGATTGTCATGGATCGAGCAGATACAAATCTCGATAGCTTCATCAAGCCTGGGAAAACTCCCAAAGTCCAATGGTTTGGCTGCCTCATTGGCGTTATGTGCTACATACACGGACTGGGCATTCGCCATCGAGATATCAAGCCATCGAATATATTGATCAAAGGCGACAAGATCCTCCTTGCTGACTTTGGTATATCTCTAATGGGTCTAGGGAAAACTATGCCAACAACTTACCAGCATCGTAGTGCTGCACGAACAAGAGAATACTGCGCCCCCGAGGTCGAGAAGGGTAGCACTCGTGGTCGCTCTGCGGATATATTCTCTCTAGGAGCTGTCTTTCTCGAAATGCTCCTGGCCCAAACTCAGCCTGCTGTGTTAAAAGAGCTCCAGATGATCTTGAAGTCATCATCTCACGAGGGATCATCGTATGCTAAGCACGTCGACCAAGTCCATGAATGGATAGCTAAGGGCCTTCATTTCACCGGCTGGCGGGGTGATATTCTTCTGCTTTGTCAAAGAATGCTACATCCAGACCGAGTTCAACGCCCTGAAGCTGGAGACATCTGTTTGAAGTTATCGGAATTGTCGGCTCCAGATGAGTCTATTCATTGCAAGTGTATTGGAGACTCGGTCCTTACTGCAGACAACAAGTTAGTTGCAGCTTGTAAGAGGTGCTCTGAGGACGAGGTCAAACAAGCGCTTCAGGAAGGAGCCGACCCGAACACATTGAATGCAATTCATTATGCAGCGGAACATGGTGCCGTAAGTATTGTGAGTTTGCTGTTAGAAGGTGGGGCAAATGTCGACATTTCGAATCCGACTGGTCAAACGGCATTGCAATGTGCTGCTCGAAATGGGTTTGACGACGCTGTCAAGTTGCTGCTGGAGAAAGGCGCTGATGTCAACGCCAAGGATGAGAACGAGCAGACCGCACTTCAAGGAGCAGCAGGACAAGGTCACCGGAATATTGTCAAGATGCTCCTCAACGCTGGAGCCGATGTCGATGCAGAAGACCTCGATGGAAACATGGCAATAGACTTTGCAGAAAGAAGGCAACATTTTGATGTAGTGGATCTACTGGAGTGTCACCAGGTACACGATGTATAGACTTTGGATATAGAGTTTCTCCTTATTTGTCCCGTAACGATAGTTTCAGGCATTTCCTTGGCACTAAAACTACTAAGTACTATATGGTCACGTAGTGTGAATTCTGCTCAACAAGCCGATCCTCTCCATCTAAGCCAATTAGATTAGAATACTCTTGAGTTCCTCGACCACGAACTCAGTAAATGTGTTCTGGAGTTGAATGTCATTATTTGAGCCCTGCGATTGGTCAAAATTCTCTTCGATTCGCATCCCCATGTCACCGTGAGCTACTAGGCAGCGGCGGGTCGCATTCCAATATTTGTCTCCGGCGATATCGCGCAGCTCCAGAAGGGGATTAGAATCTTTGAAGGGTGGGCGAGCGTCCTCTCCCAAAAGCCAGCCACGAATTTTGGCGTCCTGAGCTGACGGGATTGGCCATCTCTTCAAGCACATTATCTTGTGTAATGGCTTCCAATGGGCAATTTCAAGGAGGACCAAACCCAGGCTATATATGTCGTATGTTTTACGAGAATTTGCGGCTTTTGGTATTTCGTTCTGGATTCGTGGCCAGCGGTAGATGTCCCACTTAGGTTCGAGGCTACGTGTGGTCGTTTTGTTGCTTTGTGGACGTGAATACTCAAACCCCGAAAGGATGGGTGTTTCGGCATCGAAACAGTCTTGGTCAAAGGAGAAGATGATATTCCCACTATGGATCCCCTTGTGCAACCAGTTTGTAGTGTGCATGTATGAGAGTGAGCAGGCGAGCCTCCAAGCGAGGGAAATTCGTTGAGATAGGACAGGTCTGTATTGGCATTGACCTAGCATGCTGTGAAGGGTCTTCAATGTCGTACTGTCACTGGCGCCTTCGGGCATCTTGAAAATCCAGCCCATGCGGTTATTCTTTTCAATGTCGTCAATGTAGCCGATGCAGATTGGTGAGTAGAGGTGCCGTGGCTTCTCGTTGTGAAGCATCTGTGCAAGAGTCATGGTTCGCAACTTAGACTCCTGATGAGATCCATAATCGACCGTCTTCCATTCGATCCAGATCTCGATAGCTGTTCCATCTTGTTGCAAAACCCCTCGCGGCCTAAAAGATGTCGTAGTACCTTTCATATTCTCATCCTCCGAGTACGTGAGAACATTACCTACAGTTGAAGCGTCATATTGTTGCACAATGACCAGGTCTTTGAAATCCTTTTCAATATCCAAATCTCCTCCACTCTGGGCCTTGGATACAAGCTGATTTGAGATGCCATTGATCTCTTTCAGCCGCAATAGATCTCGGAGGATCTCGTCGTTTTCGTTGCGAGAAATCCCTTCCGTGTCATTCCTTTTTACCTTGAGCAACTCAGTGACGGCCTCCAACAGGTTCTTCAGTTCGTTGATGCCATTTCGTGCGACTACCATTTCACGATAAGTCTTGATAGTCATCTCCTGGATGCGATTTTGCCGGTGGGCCTCTGTGAGTTCGTGCATACGGTCGGTGAGAAAATGGAGGTCTTCGAGCAATCCTTTAAAGGCTATCTTATCGACCATAACCCATCTGACACGGAGGGGATGTGTGACAATCTCCTTAGCGTTCTCAGCCCTTCTAGACATCCACTTCCTTATCTGTGCAACTCCCCTGAGCTGCTGACGGTTATCCTTGTTCCTCTCATAAGCAGCAGCTAGGCTCGAAACCTCTTTAACCATATCCATGTTCAACCAATCTCTCTCTCCGGTCACTTGATCGTGTTCCTGTGGCGGCTGTAATTCGTTCTTCCAACGGGCGTTCATATCTCGAAACTCTCCCAGAAGCCACCCTATGCGGGACACAATGCTGCAAAGCTCAACGGCATTTGTTCCAAGGTTGGCGGCCACATGCGATCCCTGAGGAACGTCGATCAAACCAACTGCTTCGCCCCAAGCCAGCAAGCGGTTATACTCAATCATGAGCTGCAAGCGAAATTGTTCGCATTCTTTAGGCATGTCTACCATTGCAGAAAAGAACTTGAACACTCATGATTCATTAGTGGTCGAAAAGATGTAGTGGTCGAAAACACACAAACTTACGCTTCACAGAATTATCGAACACATCGAATGCCAGGGACGTGATCCCGACTGCGAGACCGCTCGCAGACGCTGGATCCATTTTTGAGGATGAGTCTATCTCGCAGGACAATTTTGTTGCTGTGAATTCCTAAGTAGAAGCACGTTGTAGTGATAATTCCTGATGATGATGGTGGAGAGAAGTTCGAGTACGATTAATGCTGGATATGATTCTTGGTGATATGCTCGGAATACCCACTTATCACGGATCCATATCCTGGGTGCAAACGTGGCTGTGGACAATTCGTTTGCGATACCATGCTGCATCCATGAATTTGGGCATACTTGCATTTCTGCCAGACAAACACGGAAATCCCTCACTAGGTGGAGCGTCCAATTCTAGAATTTCAACAAAGCTTTAATCTCAATTGTTTGGCTCCGAGCGATTGAGGCACCCCCCATTGCGCCAGCGCGCCCTGGCCAATCTCTGCCGTTTCGATCCAGACTCGCCGGCATACGTGAGTGCGCTCGCTCGCTTATGCAATACCGTGTTATTCAGGTCACCTGTAGCTTTATGGTGATGTATGAGAAGTCCATTACTGCTGTAGGCAAGGTTTTGTCATCAAGGTCAGGGCGATGTTTAGATGATAACCTACCATGCTCAATACATATGCTTGAGGTCAAACGGCGCTCAATTTACCAACCTTAATGCTTATATTACCCAGTACTCAGTGTCACCCGCATACATGCTTTTGGTCTGGCTGATGGGGGTGCGCACCACACTTTCATCTCGATTTAGTGCGACGCTATGTACGGCATGGACCGTCCCGAGCCTAAAATATTCTATCGAACTCGCTGCTCCGCCTCGTAACATTGACCAGCAACGTGGACGGAGAAAAATGTAGCCCCGCTCGAGATTTAACATCATGTGAGCCAACAAACCCATCGTGTTTAACCGACACATCGCTTGAGCCATTCCTCACGCACGTTTACGTATTGGAACTTTGCATTGATTCAGGCGAGGTTAATCATGCAATAGAAATCTGCGTGGTATCCCGACATACCAGGCGTGCGGATCATACCAAGACACCCCCATAACTGCCTACCTGCGTTGATGCTTTTTTGAGACCTCCTTCAGTTACATTTCCCCGAACTTGAACGAATCAGGCCTTGGTCGGCCTCCCGTAGGGTAGATCCCTACACCTCGTAAAGCGACTTACTTCCGCGAACCAATAAATTGCGACCCTTCATGTACTCGTGATGCATTAAAAAAAAGGCCCCTCCTTCCCAATTCCACTCTCAACCAATAACTTTGTGGTGGACGAGGCTCTTGCAGTCCGTCTTCAACTCCTTACCCGCTATTGTGGATCTCTATAACAATCGAGTTCGCTCTTTTTCGGCTCCTTTCTTGGACTACTTTCATCCGGATCTCGTTTGCACCAAAATACGCGAGATTTACGGAGTGTTGTTGCCCACATTTACGCATGATGACAGACACCGCAAGCAAGCCGCGGCTCCTCTCTATCTCTCTCAACCACCAACCATATTTTGACCAGCTCTACGAACCACTCCTGACCGAAATACAGTCAAAGACGGACTTTTCGCGAGCTGAGGACGCTGATTCGGCCGCACGTCAACTTTCAGAACAGCCAAGCCTGACGGCTGTCCTTATAACCGACGAGTCATTGAGCGTCAATCGAAACGACCATCTTTGGAGGGCAGTTCTTCGATATGTCCGCAAGGGTGGGAGGGCAGTGGTTATGGGCAATTTTTCTTCCTTTGTCAAACCACTGAGCATCAAACCATTCTTTGCGCAAGCCGGTCTAGGGTGGGAGGTGGGCGCATACCACAGGACGACAGTTGTGTTAAACCACGCCGCGGTGGAGAGTGGTTTAGCTACAAAGATGCTTCCGCGATACAGCCAAAAAGCTCAATTCGTCAAAAACGTCGCGCCTGGAGACGCCTGGTATATGCCAGATGAAGATTCGGTTATTGAGTCGTTTGCTTTCCCTCCAACAAACGCGAGAATTTTTGGTGAAAGCCCAGTCGCTTTCGCTTCCGTTGGAGACGGCAAGCTTGGGTACGTCGGTGATGTGAATGGAGAACAAGGCTCAAATATTGCCGTTCTCGCAATGTGTGGACTCCTTTAGTGTCCGGCTTTGAGTTAATTAATGCTGGGGACTAACATGCCGAGCCTGTCGACCCCGAGAGATGAATAGTGGTACAGTATCTAGTCAGGCTGATAAATTGAAAAGACCTCTGTCATCAATTGCTTAACTCCTGTCTTACTGCATTATGGTGAGCTCTGTTGCTGTAGTTTTATCCTTTGGCGTAGTCGGTTCCCGTCACCGTCTCTCAAGATTACACAAACCAAGTCGTCGACCGCAGCTGTTCAATACTTAGTGGAACCTCGAACCGCGTGCGACCCCGCACATAAGCCGATTTTTTTACTAACAGATGCTAAGGTCGGGATCGGCGTTGTCAATACTGGCTAGTGGCGTATCCAAGCACCCAATTCCAGTGGCGCGCCGATGAAATACACTAATAGGTTCGTGTGCACCCCCCATTCTCAACGGTTGCTGAGGGTTATGCACCTAAATTCGTTATGATTGAGGAGAGATGATGGGTAGTACTACGCAACCCGTAATCCGTAACAGAACCCGATTCCTGGATGCATGTTCCATCTGGAGAAGCTACGGGACATGCTGTGCTGATGGTTTCGATGATCAGCTGCGATGGTTAGCTGCGATGATGGCCGTTGTAGTGGTTGAGATGGTACCTTTGCTGATATTTGGCTTAATGGTGGGTGATGGTGATTGTCGCTGGCTGTGGGGCCATCACGAGGAGAGAAGGTAGTCTAGCGTGGTGCGAACCATGCCGTCTATCACTGTGTCCATCTGTGTCTACTCGATTACTACTCACCTCATCGACCACTTGAAGCCAGCACCTCGGATAACTACCATTGGCTAATGACACCAGCCCCATTCAGTATAAACATAAATTATCATAAGTATTGATCATAAAGTAGGTTTTTGTGTTCTCGAAGGATGAAATCGGTACAGTGACAGGAATAACTATACTAACTTGATTTGACGAGTGTTTTTGTGGTGGCCAGAAGGTTACTAGATGGAATGCATGTGGCTTGCGGGTGCGCGAGCCTCGCTCGCCTTAAAAGCCCTCAATTGTTACAAGCGAAAGAGAATACTAGTAAGGACCGTATTGTCAAAAGCACAGCAAGGAGCACGAGCCGTCATACACGCTTCATTGATGAGACCTATATAAGTATCCAGCACTCGCAGCTTCCTCTCTACCGACCTGCTGAGAATTTGAGAACCGTCTGTCATCCTTATCTCCGACAGCATAGATAATTGTGTATGCTCAACTTGGTCTCTGCAGATACTAGTAGTTTGCCGTATCACCCAGAAGACGTACCTATGCGAGGGAAAAAATTATCTGCAGAGCTAAAAACGTGTTGTCGAGGGCCACTTAAGCCTGGGATTTGTCTCGCGCGTATCACCTAGCTTAAAAGTTGCTTACGGGCAAATCTTGAGGCCAAAAACAGACACTGTGTCTACTTATGACGCACCTATTTTGTATCCGGGCTCCACACAATTCGCAGAACAAAGAGAGCAGCATGGTGGTGGAAACGAAGCTGCACATATATCGCACTGTACCTTTAACCATGGCTCAAGAGCAGAGTTAGAGTTTAGCACTTAGTTGATTTCCCGGCACAGCACCTTGGCATCATTAGATTCTAGGCGGACGATGGTGGAGCTTGAAACGGTGCCCTTTGCAGACAAGAGTAGAACCACCGCTCTCCAGACTCTGCCAGCTATGATAGTGGAGAGCAGTCCTAAGATGCCACTTGTTTAGCTTATCTATTGACCAGAGCTTAAGTTGGTGGAAGACGATGATTTCACTTCCCCGCGTCGGGTCCATTTTGTAAGTGTCACCCTTTTTACATGTTGGGGTGGATTACTGTATACGTACGTCATACAGTTCAAGGTTACACTAAAAGTTGAACAGCTCTCTTTCCGACACTTTCTCCACTACCTCCACTGAATCTCGTCGTCTCTCCACCTTTGCAACAGCACTTTACCAGTCGGTCTTAACACAAAGTAAAGGACAGCGGGCTCTAACCAGCGTAGATCATGGACCAGTCTAGTGACACCAGCTTTCTAGAATTGGCAACTCCAAGGCAATCTTCATGTGATGTCTCCAAGGTTGTCTGGTTTGGGTAGGTCTGATATGAGGAGGCCGGCTCAGGTGTGTACTTGCATCCTCAGACCGGTATCAGGCGACTGCCATTGGCAACCTGGCAGATCGGTATGTTTCGCGTGGCACCGGGCTAGAACGGCGCAGCAAATTTCGTGGACTGGTAAAATTAGTGTCCAAAAGAATCTGATCGCTGCCCCGCCAACATGTAATCCACCACACCACACCGTGACACCCTCTATATCTTCTTTTGTCCATTGTACTCGCAAATCATGTCAGAAAATGCTGGAATTTTGTCTATTATGGCCGCGCGGCGCGGGCCTAATCAGGACCTCAGCGACGTCGAGCGCGCCCTCATTGTGCACAAAATGGAGGCAGGCGGAACACTCCGGGGCGTCGCGGCCGAGGCAAAGTGTTCACCAGCCACCGTCTTTAATATCTTTCAACGCTGGAAAACCGAGCAGACTCTGGATAAAAAACCCAAATCCGGGCGTCCTAGAAAACTTACAGTTCAGGAGATTCGGTACGTATTAATATCACTCAAAAGGGACCGTCGGATAACATACGAATCGCTTGTCAATCATCTAGGTGCTAAGATCTCACGAACAACAATACGCCGAGTTATTCGACTTCACTACGGTCGTAAATGGAAAGCTATGCAGAGGATACCATTATCAAAAGAAACCGCTCGTCAGCGGCTTTTATGGTGTCAAGCTTGGAGGGAAGATATTGAAGATTTACTGTTGGTATGTCGTTTTGAAGTTTGTGTATGGACGGCGCTCAGGAATCTTTCACTGACTTCTGGACACCTCTAGACCATTTTCTCTGATGAATCGTCAGTTCAGTCCCAACCGAACTATAAACGAGGCTGGATCTTCCGGAAACCTCATGAGAAGTTTATGAAGGATCTTGTTAACATTACAGTACATGGAAAGTCGAAATTATCG
>JAJJWM010000802.1:0-10485 GCA_021655865.1 Fusarium guadeloupense
GGTTTTTGGGTGGCCGACGTTAGAGTGCATTGTAGCTCCATACTATTCCTTGTCATATTCCAATCAAAACAAAGCGAATCGAATGATGTTTTTGCTTTTGTGACACAGTGCTAGTTCTTGGTTGAGAAGACGACAAATTTAGTGTAACTACAAAGCATCAAAACAAACCTTTGCGCTGGATAAGCACTATGGGTGGAATTTAGTTCAATTATCAATAGTAATAGTGTAAAAATCAACCATTTTATATCGGGCGTTGGCCGTCAAACGGTATCATGAGTTCATGACTGCGGGGACCAGGATGAGTGCTGTCATATCACGTGACTTTACATGAGGTCCGAGGTCACGCTCCATGATGTGGCTGGGGATCATCGTGAGACCAGAGCAGAGCAAAGCAACAACCGTTTTACCTCCCACGCCAGACCCGGCTTTTGCCCGCGGTTGGGAGCTACGTCAATCAATACGACACTCAATATTGAATACGAGCATTCAATTGAATGTAACAGACTTGGTCCCGCTCTCTCTCCCTGCACGCCTCAGGCCGCGCGATGCCTTCGACACGGCCAAACGCGCCGCAGCCAACCATCGAGGCTGATGGCCTCCTCGACAACATCGACACAATCCGTATTCCTGAACCTCACGGTACATATCTACAGACACGCGGCGCCCGTGCAGCTCGTCGAATCTACAAGGCTATGGGCGTCTGGCCCTGGGAAATTGTCCCTGAAGCGCCCCCAAAGATGTGGGCTATTAATCTACTCGAGGATCTGGCCCTCGTCGCAGACCATGTCGCCAGGAACCCCGGTGATTCTTTACAGGATCTCCAGTCGGAGCTTCGAAAGTCTCTTGCACGCGATCGCAAGCCCTCTTATGCTGGGAAATTGATGGCGCAGGATGTTCACGCAGCTAAGAAGCGCTTCGTGCGAACTATGCCCCAATCGCCAGATGCTCAAGATGATACTGCCGATGATGGCGGTACTGTCGAGAGGCGGTCTGGACGGCGACGAAGGACTGCCAACTACAGCGCCCCGGACTCGCCAATTGACCCATCGCGATCACGTCGACACACGTCTTCAGAAGAGAGCGAGGAGCACATGGCCTCGTCTATCACCGTCGCCTCAGAGCTTCCTCCATCTCCCCCAGTACCTCGCAATGTTAGACAACTGAAACGACCAGCTACTACGATACCCACTCCGATTGAGAAGCGGATCCGACACAGTTCACCAGAGGGATCGCGCCTCTCTGCCGCGCAAAGCCTCATGATGTTTAGCTCCCCAATGGCTACGTTCCAGATGGCTACATCTTTTGGCCCCAATGCCTCTGTCAGTTTGGGCATTATAATTGTTAGGTAGCCGTACTGATGCTTAGATAGGCCAATGCTGCCCGCTCCCTCGAGCCGAATAATTTGCAAGAAGCTCTGCAGCCCGCAACAAACGTCTTTGTCGCCGCAATCGATGCCCACGTTCGGACGATACGTTCCTCGCTTGCCATCGCACAACAAGAGATATTCCCTCACAGAACAACGCATCAGGAAGCTATGAGCAAGCTCCGCGCCGCTCAGGATCGCGTGCAGGCGATTGAAGATGATATCGCCAAGTGTAAGGAAAAGCTGCGACTACTTATCGACGAAAGCACCGCCGAGGAAGCCCTGGCTCCGCAACTCCATGCTCTTCGGGAGAACAACATGTCTCTTCCACCCGAAATAGCCCAGGCGATTCGAAGCTACGACACGCGTAGAGCAGCTAAGAGCGACGAAATAAAGACGCAGGAGGCAGCAGTCAGCGCCAAGAGAGAGGAGTTGAAGCGAGCAAACGATGAATTGACGGCATCGCAAAAGAACTCGAATGGCCTCGAGTCTGACATACGCGACCTCCAGGCCGCAGTGACGCGCGGGACCGAGGCAGCGCGGTTCGCAAACATGTTTAGCGTCATGGTGCAGCTGGGGCCAGAAGGGTTGGCGAGCATTGAACAGATATACCCAGAGATTGGCTCACTGCTTGAGTCGCTGCTTGCTTCGAGGAACAACCCAGCGCAGCAGGGCCATCAGATGCATGAGGTGGGAGATAGCGACGAGACTAATGGATTGTAATGTAAGGGTTTTAGTTATAGCGATTTATCTTTGCGTTTTGAAGCTTTCTTACACTGGCGAGAATAGATTCCCGCATTTTGACCATACTTGAGTTTGTTTCACTTTGTTGATGGCAAACAGCGCATTGATGCTTGATACATCATTGACTCGAGTCTCATCTTCATCCGCCCAGCTCTCGGCTATTTCTCTGTCCGTGCGTATAGAGCTGTCTTCCAGAAGCTCTATTATCCAATCACCGCGGTTCCGTGGTCTAGTTGGTTATGGCATCTCGTTAACACCGAGAAGGTCCCCGGTTCGATCCCGGGCGGAACCACCATTTTTGGCCTTATCTTTTTCTTTCGCCTTTCTCAGCAACCATGTCTTTTTGCTCGACGCAGTATAAAGCTACTCACTGCCTAGTTTACATGCTAAACTCATATGATTGATTAAAGCCTGGAAATTCCCGTTTACGCTCCAATATTACCGGCTGTTCGGTTCTAAACCTCGAGCCGGCTGGGGCTTGACTAAATACATCAAGCCGATTTACCGAGTGTATATGCTGAGCCGACTCTTTCATGTATATCCCGTGGCTGATGGGACTAGAAAGTAAGTGATCATATATAGTGGTAGATGAAAATCTTTCGTAGTGCAGCTGTGATTCATTCTTGTCTCAACTTTCAGTACGCAACCCAGTCCAACATGACTTTAATTAGCACCCAAAAACCTGTTATTTTTGTCGTCACAGGAGCATGGCATCCGCTGCAATGCTACAAGTACCTCAAGACGGAATTGGAAACGCTTGGATACGACTGTGTAATTCCCTAATTACCTTCCATGGGCCTCAATGCTAGAAGGGTTACCTGGAAGGCCGACAAGACCAAGATCGTAGAGGCAGCCACTCCCTATTTTGACAAGGGCAGACAAGTTGTTCTTTACGGGCACTCGTACGGGGCCGTTCCCGCAAGCGCTGCCACTGAGGGTCAAGGGGTGAATGAACGAGGACAGCGAGGACTTCGCGGTGACTTCCAATCCATCATCTTCCAATCTGCGATATTAGTTAAAGAAAAGGGCCGGGACATTCTCGCGTCCTTTGGCGGAGTGTGACCAGACTGGCACGATGTTCAAGAACCTTATACCAAGGTGAGTCACAAAACGCCAAGGCTCTGACGCTGCTAATATCAGGCAAGAATAAACTAACGACCGTCAAGCCAGAGGGGTTGAAACTTCTCTATAATGACGCTGAATCTGATGAGCTGGTTGGCGAGGTTTGTACCCAGCTCCTCTCGCACTCGCAGGATATGTCAGAGGTGCCTGTCGATTTTGCGACGACAGATGTTAGCATCCCAATGACTCACATCATCTTCGAGAATGATCTGGCTATGTCTCCAGAGTTTCAACGCCAGCTCGTCGAGTCTATACCAGGTACGAGAGCGATAAAATTGGCGGCTGGTCATAGTCCGTTCTTGGGGAAGGCTCCTCAGCTAGCTCAAGTTGTTGATGATATCATTGAGAAAGGAATGTGAGGGCGGTTTAATTTGCATTGTGGAACCATAATTGGGCGTTTATATACTGGAAGTTAGGAGTTTTGGCTGGGTAGTTGAGAGAATGTCCGTGGCATAATGTATCATTGCCCCAAGAAAAACGAGGAAACATATCACGACAGGTACATCTATAACTCCAGATATATGCGAATTGGAATCAATTAGTACAATTCTTGTCTGCAGAAATATGACTCCATATCACCCGAAGAGCAAAGAGACCCGGCAAGTTAACACACTCCTCATATAGCAGATCCCAGACAGCGGTTGCGTACACCTTTGTGACGTGAAGAAATTCCTTGATTGACGCCAACTCATCAATTGATGCCACCACAAGGCTATGATTAGCTAAAGCTCACATGCAAGATTGATAGATATTATAGGACTTACTTGTCTCTGGGCTACATCCGTAGACGTATGCAGGAATGCCAGCATACCGATAATGCTTACAGTCTGTACCGCCCATAGATGGAATTGGGATAGGAGTGTCATTCTCTGGAGCCAGTTGCTTGGCGTTGTCGATGATATGATCGGCTATAGGGTGATGGATCGTTGAGAAACTGAAAGGGTTGCTTGCTGCATTTTGCTTCTCGATCTCGGTAATGGCCGGTTGATAGCATGAGCTTATTGTATCATAAGACCCAATATTGTCTTTTCTACCAATCCAACTGGCATGCGAGTATCCAGCTCAAATGTGCATGTTTCTGGAGTCATGTTGACTTTGAGTCCACCTTCAATTACGCCAACGTTAACGGTAGGACGAACAATTATGTCGACAGTACTGGGTCCCATGGCTTGATTGATAGCCTTCTTGACTTCTGGTCTCTCGAGATGTTTTACCAGTCCATCAGGGAGATCGACTGGAAGTGATTCAACGGCTTCAATGACTTCGCTAATGAACTTGCTAGCTGTTCGAATAGCACCCTTGCTAAGATGAAGATATGGTCCAAGAGCACCCTTGGTCTTGACCTTGCACGTCAATCGGAGAGTTCCCTTCTCTGTAAACCTGATAGTCTCCAGACCACCAGGCTCAGCACACAGCATGATATCACCCTCCCCATCGAAGCTTGTTCTGCTCGAT
Source organism: Fusarium guadeloupense (assembly GCA_021655865.1). Classification (NCBI taxonomy): domain Eukaryota; kingdom Fungi; phylum Ascomycota; class Sordariomycetes; order Hypocreales; family Nectriaceae; genus Fusarium; species Fusarium guadeloupense. The sequence continues at coordinate 4,685 of JAJJWM010000802.1, forward strand.
GAGGTACTTTGTGCCCCATCTCCCCCCAGTCTCTTCATCGGAGACCGCACAAAGCGCAATGCTTCCTCGAAGTAGATGACGATTCTCGTACAGAAACGCATAGGCGATGATTAACGAGGCAGTTCCGGACTTCATGTTAACGACTCCTCGTCCATACAACCTGCCATCCACGATATCGCCTGACCATGAATCTCAGGACCAGCCATTACCGTCACTGACAGGGAAGACATGGATGGCCGCTTAGGACAATGCGTGGTCCAGGACCCTTTTCACCATGAAAGTCACTGACGACGGTGACCAGACCGTTTTGTCGAGCGTCGATGAGTTCGTATGGTATGTTTCTCTTGGTCAGGTAATCCCCAATAACGGCTGCTGTTTCGTTTATGTCTCCGGGCGGGTTGGGCGACACTGCCTGTACGAATCTCTGGAGAAATAGAACTTGGTTCTCTGCGTCGGCAGTGAGAGTTTGAATCAGAGACTGCTTGTCGCTCATGGTGGCGGTGATGGGGAAGGGTCAATGTTTGAGACGCTAAAGAAAAGGGCAGCCCAGAGGCTTGATAAAATTTGATGTTGAATCTGTCTGTTATAGTTGGTATGATGATTTAACTGAGGCCGGCGTTTATCGGCGGGAGGTTAAAAGATGAATCACACCGAATGTCGTGTTAAGTTGCATGGACAATAACAACTTTATCTCGAAAAGGAAATTGAGAAGTTAAGGTTGTTTATTATGCTTACACTATGTTGATTGACATGCTAGAGATGAACTTTCCTTCGTATAAGGTATTTATTTAGCTCAAGTCATATCTCATCCAAAACTATCGTCACTACACAAACATCATCCATTTAAAGAGCCCTTACTCGAGAGCCTGTAGGTGTTCCTTCTTTCCGTGGTGAGTCCTATACTGCAATGAGTGATAACGTGTCTGTATGCCACGAGTCCAATGCGCTTCTCACCACTCTATGACCTTCTGCCAAATAATGTCAGACCTACAGCGTTCAAAGGTAAACCACACATCAGTTGGGAGGTGAAACAGGTACTCGATGTTACATACGCAATCAACTATAGCTACACGATCGCTCTCTTGCTCTCTGCCGAACTCAATTTGAATCCTTCTCTGGGGTATCACTAGCCCTTCCCTGCCCAGATGCGTTGCCTTCTTGACCCTTCAAAACTTGCACACCCGGCTCAAATGCGTTTTCGTCATGCACAGGTGGTCCAGTAAAGTTCTTGCGAGCGTAGGCGAAATACCAGATAAGAGCGATAGCAGCGAAACCAGCAAAGACAACAGAGGCATAGTTCATAGTGCCTGGGTCCACGGGCAGAGAAACAGGCATGCAGAAGATGACGATGGAGAAGCAGATCCAAACCACACAAATGCCGTTGATGATGGGACCAAACTTGCCAAGCGGATAAGGTGAATGCTTGACAATCTTGCGACCGCGCACAAGGTTGACAGCGACGGGAACACCGTACGAAGAGGCAAGACAGATGGTGGCGACACCAGTAAAGGAGTTGAAAGCAGCAGATGATCCAAAGTAGATGCATCCAAGAATACAATCGACGACGGTAGATAGGACAAGTGCCCAAACAGGCATATCAAGACGATGGTTCACGCGGCTCCACAGCTTATATCCGGGAATGGCACCGTCTCTTGCAAAAGCGTAGGTACAGCGAGACGCAGCAGTGAGGGCGCCAATGCCTGCGAACATAAGGATGCCGAGGATAAGGAAGAGCAGTCCAAAACCGCCTGCCGCGGAACCAGTCACGACCTTGAACAGGGTGCCGATAGGTTGTGAGTTGGGTACACTAAGGAGCATCTGGACATCGGGGAGGACAAAGAGAATTGGCACGAGGTAGATGACGCCGGTGATTCCGGCGGCGGCAACAGAGAGGACGATGGCCTTGGGGACCTCGCGCTCGGGGTTCTGGACCTCCTCACACATGGCAGCTACCATGCCGTAGCCAGTAAGGACATATGCGCCTGTTGTAACGATTGTGAGTTGGCACTTGAGGAGAAAAAAAGTGATTATGCGTACCTTGCAAAAGCCCTACAAAGAATGACCATCCCTCAGGCCAGCCACTAGCCGAGGCATCGTAATGCGAAAAGACAAACTCACCAGACCGGCGCGTGTCAGCCATGGTGAGTAACGTAACAATGATGATGATGACACTTGCGCCGGTCCAATAGATGCAGACCTTGTTGATGAGGTCCAGATAACGTGAACCAAAGGCGTTGACGAGAGCACAAACAAGCATCACAGCCCAAAAACACAAGACGGTTTGCCACTCATTGGCGACAAAATCCTCGTTGAAGATGGTGATGGCACTAAGAATGAGCTGCGCGCCAGAGAAATTAATGGACAGGGTGACGGTCCAGTTTCCGACGAGGGTAAGCCAGCCATCGACGAAGCTGACAATGGGAGCGTAGCGAGGCGTGCTCAGCATGGCGCTCCAGTAGTAGACTCCTCCAGCGGTGGGAAAGACGGCGCAGATCTCGGCGAGCGAGGCGGCGATGCAGAGCGAGATGAGCGACACGAGGACCCAGCCCCAGAGGACGGTGACGGCCTGGCCGTTTGTCAAGGTGATGTACATTGTCGTCGAGAGGCCAAAGGGGACGGCCATGATGGCGAACGAGAGGCCGAGGACGCTCATCATGCTGAGGTTTCGCGGCAGTTCAGCCTTGTAGCCCAGGCGGGCGAGGGCCTGATCTGCGTCCTGGCGGGACGCCATTGTCGCGGTCGCGTTGTAAAGAAAATGCGTGTCGAACTGGGGGAGTTGGAGATGATTTGGAGTCGGGGACTGGAGATGCCAAGATGAAAAAACTGAGGTATCACAGCAGATGTCGATGTCGCTGTCGCATTGGAAGGTTCCCCAGAGATTGAGGGTCGTCGTTGTTAAAAGAAATGAGAAACAAGGAAACGAATTGCTGAGATTAAAGAATACGGTGTCTAGGCTTAAGTTCATCTGGTCGGTACCTAACGAACTGGCGAGGCTCGCTCCAGGAGGGGGCCGAGACAGGCTCCGCTCCTCCACGATTTAACTCTACTCTACTTATCTCTGTCCTATTTCAGTTAGTCCATCTGGGGTAGTGGCTTGACATTCGGTCATTGTGCTGCTGATCAGCTTCAACGCGGTTACATTCCGCCGTCTTACATTCCCCAGGGCGCGGCTATCTTGTGTGTGTGATGACTACAGGTTAATGAGGTGACGAGAAGCAGTCTTATTCATGAACCTGAGTTGCAAGATAGCTAGCGATAAGCAAGATTGATCTCAAGATAGTCCCCTGCCCACGAACTCCACCAGATAAGCATGGGTTCCTTTCCTTTCCCCAGACTGATTGATACCTGAGTACGTAAAGTTACGCGGGCTACATTCCCAGTCGAGATATCGATTGATAATGGCTCCACTAAAAGATAACCGCGCACCGAGCGGAATAACGCGCCAAGTCTCGTCACTGGGTGGAATTACGGAGCTCCCAAGAGCCGGGATAGCGGTAGTTGCCGCAAACATAGCTACTATACCAAAGGAGGTAATGGGATATAACTTAGACAGCATCTAGAACCAGTCTTTGAAGGATAGGGTATAGGATCTTACAGAGTATAACTATAGGTTCCTACTGAAAGCAACGCATGCAGCAAAAGAGCGACTACGAAAATGTGAACTTGATCGTGTGCTTTCAATCTAAGTCGGTCAGTTGAAGAGCAATCTATAATAGAGGTCTAGCTTCTCAACCAAGCATTAGAGTAGCCCTCACAGTTGCTACATGTTTGTAACATCATCAGCATACTCAGCTTCTAACTTTTCTATTTTCTTGATTCAGAAAAAGCTCTTTTACATCTAGGCCACGGCAAGCACACTCCAATCATACCTATATCATCTGTTAGGTGTAAAGGTGCATTGTTCTCTGTGTATGGTTTTACTCCCTCTTCCCAAGCCCTAGACTAGGTAAGAATCAGAAAAGGATCTTTTGTGATTTGCTTAGTACAAGGTGGCCTCAATTTTCCGGACATTGTATTGCATCGTGCACAATCTTCAAGACCATAAAGAAAAGCCACAGGGCTGGAATTGATGCTGCAAGACTTGGCCCAAGAGCCAATCACCAGGTGCCTGGTGTGAAAGAATCTCGGCGATTTCTTGATTTGGGTAGCTGAAATGCATCTTGCTTATTTCAATGACATCATCTGTAACCCTGCGTCACAATGCAACTTATCCCAGCCAAGAGAAGAACTCTTTCTTAATATCCTCTTCTTTCTCTAACCATTAGATATTTCTTGTTCGCCAAACTCTATTACAATAAGCTTGAATAGTAGGTGTGTAACTCAAGGTTCACCAAGTAAACTAATATTGAGCTTGTTAGAAAATACCTATATCATCAAAAGAATAAATCAACAGACACCAACACATATACTCAAAATTCTACCCTCAATCATGCCATTCTCTATAAACGACCTCACACACAAAGACAAAACAGCTGAGAAAGTCCCAGCTGGAGCGCATGGATTCGGGGCATTCTGCGCTCCAGCGGGATACGCCCAAATAATCTGTTGCCCTTTCATGGCCATTGGTTTGATTGTCAGTGGAATTAAGATCAAGAAGCAGAAAAAACAAAAACAAGAAGAGGAGGCCGCTGAGCGGGAGCGTCAGAGCAAGGTCCAGCAAGAAACCCAGGATGATCAAGAAGAGCGACCAGGGGCGGATAAGGACCCAGATGAGGTTGCAAAGAATCTCATTGCTGGGTCGAAGACGCCTCGAGACAAAAAGGTCCCTGATGTACCACCCATTGACCCGAAACTTGAGAGGGATCCTGAGAATCCTCGTGTTTGTGACCGATGGTGTACAGGCTACGACAAGGACTATTGCCCAGTCCACGACCGCAAAAAGTCTTCACGGCCGACTAGCCCTGGGCTTTTAGCAGTTTAAATTGGACTTGTAGTAGAACTCGCCTACTACGTTCTAAGAGGTTTGAGATACATCAGGTCTGTTTAGCAGTAAGACGATATGATGATGGTGGTGGTGGTGGCGGTGTGTCGGATAATTCTATCCCTTTGAGTGCCACAGCNNNNGCCTTTGCAAGCGAGGCAATCTAAGAATATCTCTCTATTGACATGATTGATATCTCTTTACAGGTGATTTTGCCGTAATTGGGTATCGTTCATGTCCTCCTCCTTCCCTGATCGAGATCTCTTTCTTGCGCCGCTTTCTTGGCCGAATTTGACAAATAGGGCATCAGAAATGCACTTCTTCCAGCTCTCGAGGGTCTTGTAAGGCGGCCACCGCGGCTGTGAGGTCCTGAGCTGCAAAATGAAGCTATTCGCAAGTGCTACATCAAGAAGGAAGGACCAAAGGAGAGCCTGCCACGGGCCACGGCGAAATCTATGCTCATAGCTCGTATAGGACCTTATCTGATCTCCTCGGTCTACATGATTCATTTCATCATTATAAGAAGCAGATACAGTCAGTATAGGAATAACCTTTATTGCGGCATCACCAAAGGTCTCCTGTATCGGCTTGGATTGTGCCCCTTTGTCGGCAGGCTTCTTCCTTCTCTTTAGGGTGCGTTGGTCATTGGCACCGCTGTATACAGTAGAGAGAAATAACACAAGGCTATTATCCTTCCAAGCGATTTGAGCGACCTAGGAAGGATAAATTAGTAAGGGAAATGCATATAAATAAGTCCCTCGGGCATACGAGGCCATCTATTATAGGGATTGACTTTACTTCATTATACTTAAAGCCGGAGGCACCTGCCTTATCCTTCCCTTTTGCAAGCTTGAGCTCCTTGGTGATACCACAGTTAGGG
>JAJJWM010000805.1:0-36190 GCA_021655865.1 Fusarium guadeloupense
AAAAGAAAAAAAGAAAAAAAAAGGAGAAAAAAAAAGAGGCATTATGCCGAGCCAGATAACACAAAGACTTTCAACAACGGACTTTGTCAACTACAATAAACGCACATCAACATTTCAACAAATCTTAGGTTCAAAATCAACATTTGGCCTTTCCCTCGGATTAGGTTAGGTATGCGGGGAATGGCTAAGGCTCAATTGAATAGATTGTCTGTATCAATGTTATGATACCAGGTAAAGTGAAATGTAGATAACACGGTAGACTAACACAGTAAGGAAATTGCGTTACTTTATCCGGCTTGATCTGTATATTGTTAGTAATCTCACTCAGAAGTTAATTGCTTTATTATTAGGTCTGAAGATCACCCAATTGTTAAGTGTGATAGTTTGGGTAAACGGTAGACCGCTTGCACGATGAGAAACCACTGGTAGTATCTGGCGGCTACCCTACAGCCAGCAGAGTTTTACTAATGTTGAAGTAGAAATGCTAAACAAGAAAGTTCAACGGGACTATCATGATTATATTACTCTATCCTCAGGAGATTCAAAACTTTTGTTTTGCTCTTCTATTAACGTTGAGCCCCTAATCGAACACATATAACATCCAGGAACTCTCAATTCAGTGCAAGTGGTGTGTGATGCTATTGCAGGTCAACGCCCATGCTTCGTATCTGCATTCGTAACTTCTGACAGCCTGAGGGTCAAGTATTCTACATAGATTGGAACTAGGCCAAGCCTGATTCTGCTTGACACTTTTCTTCTTTGTTTTACAAACTGTGCCCCAATTTTACGAGCGAAGAAGGTGACATTATCTCGGCTATCATCCTAGGAATTGTCAACCTCGTGACCGTATAAATTTTACAAAGATCCGTGCGTGCTATGCCAAGTCCGAAGTCCTGACCTACTTCTAGCTAAGCTGCTTTTGTAAGAACGCTAACCTCAAGGAGTGTCCAGGGGAGAAAATTGGCACTCCGCCCGACATCCGAGAGTGAGGATCCGAAGGGGGCAGCATACGATCTACGTCGCAAGGGGCTGATTACATACATTCTAGTCGTGATTCGATTTTTTTATAGCTGACTTTTGTTAGTCGAGTTGGTCAGAGTCTTATTTTCCGGATTCTAGTTTTGAATAATCGCTGCAAACATGCATATCCACCAAACAACAACCATTGACGTCGAGTCAACGCTCAGATCTCTCACTCTGGCAGAAAAGATCTCTCTTCTCTCTGGTAGGCTTGCTGATACTTCTCTCTGTCTGTATCTAAGTTACTAAGTCCTGTAAAGGATCCGACTTCTGGCACACCACTCCTATTCCGTCTCACGGTATCTCAGCCGTAAAATGCACAGACGGTCCCAATGGCGCTCGAGGCGGGAGATTTTTCAATCCTGTACCGGCACTATGTATCCCGTGCGGGACTGGACTTGGTGCTACGTGGAATCCTGACCTCATATACGAAGCTGGTCAGCTTCTCTCTCGCGAATGTGAAGCCAAGGGCGCCCACGTATGGCTTGGCCCTACAGTCAATTTAGTCCGAGGTCCTCTCAACGGTCGCGGATTCGAAAGCTTCTCAGAGGATCCTCACTTGAGTGGTGTATTGGCCACAGCTATTATCCGTGGAGTGCAAAGTCGAGGTACCGTGGCCGCGTTGAAACACTTCGTTGCCAACGACCAAGAAACAGCAAAAATGTCAACTGATATTTGCATGTCTGAAAGGGCGCTTCGAGAGGTTTACCTCAAACCTTTCCAGATGGCTGTCCGAGACTCTAAGCCCAAGATTGTCATGTCCTCATACAACAAGGTCAATGGAGTACACGTTTCTGAGAGTAAGAAGCTTCTTGACCAGATCCTACGAGGAGAATGGGGGTTTGAGGGTCTGGTGATGAGTGACTGGTAAGAATCGCTGCCCATGTTACATAAATACAGCTAACAATAGCAGGTATGGTACGTATGGCTGCGTTGACGCCCTCAACGCCGGCGTGGATATCGAGATGCCCGGCCCTTCCAGGCACCGCTCAGAAAAGGCTATAGTAGCTGTTGTTTCTGGAAAGGTCAGCCGTCGGACAATAGACGATCGAGCTCGAAAGGTTCTTGAACTTGTCAACAGCACGGCGGCATCCCGAGTATCAGTACGAGAGACGACCCGAGATTCACCGGAGGATCGTGCTCTCAACAGACGGCTCGCTACAGAGAGCGTCATCCTTCTCAAGAACTCCAGCAATCTTTTACCATTGCAAGCTCATGACTGCACAGACGTCGCAGTAATTGGCCCAAACGCCAAACTCCCCGCCGCATGTGGTGGAGGAAGTGCCAATCTCCGACCATATTACACAAGTTCCGTCTTTCAAGGGATCCGAGATCAGTTGCCTTCAAATGCCAAAATCCACTTTGAGCCTGGGGTATTCGGACATATTCTACTGCCATACTTTACCGGTGAACATGTCACTGATGAAGTAGGACAACCGGGTGTATCCATCTCATTCTTCAACGAACCAGAATCCGCCCATCACAGGATACCGTTTGATCAACAAAACATACCCGATACAACATATCAGCTGATGGATTATAATCATCCAGACAAAGGTGAAGAGTTCTTTATGTCTATGAGAGCCAATTACACGCCCGAAATCGATGGATTATACGAGTTCGGTCTTTCCAGCTATGGCATCTCTAAGTTGTACATTGACGACAACTTGGTGATCGATAACGAAACGACACAGACTCATAGCGGAATGTTCTTTGGGCACGGCTCAATTGAAGAGCGCGGAACATACGACATGAAGGCCGGCCAGACATATCGACTAAGAGTAGAAGCCGGAAGTGCTTCAACATCAAGAACGAGTGGCGGTACTTTCATACCCATTCCCGGAGGAGCATGTCGTCTTGGCGGTTGTCTCAAGCTTGAACCAGCCGAAGGAATCAGACGTGCAGTCGCAGCTGCGAAAAATTGCAAACAGACCTTTGTTGTCGTCGGTCTCAATGCCGATCTCGAGAAGGAAGGCAAGGATAGAGAGTCCATGTCCCTACCGCCATATGTCGACGACCTCGTATCAGCGGTTTTGGAAGCCCAGCCCAATGCTATTGTGGTAACTCAAGCAGGAAACCCGATCGAAATGCCCTGGCGACATCAAGCAAAGACGATAATTCACAGCTGGTATGGTGGTAACGAGGCTGGCAATGCTGTTGCCGACGTGATATTCGGCAAAGTGAATCCCAGTGGAAAGCTTCCTATAACATTCCCGAATAAGCTTCAAGATGGCCCTAGTTTCCTTAGCTTTGGGAGTGATAACGGGCGAGCCTACTATGCAGAAGATGTCTTTGTTGGTCACCGCTGGTTTGAAGCTCGTGGGATGGAAGTTGCCTTTCCTTTTGGGTAAGTTAAAATGAACGACTCTATCATTTCACTCATTAACTTGTTCAAGGCACGGTCTGAGTTACACTACCTTTACCACCTTTAAGATTAGATTAGAGAAGAGCGACGTAGTAGTCGACGTCAAGAACACTGGAAGAATGGCTGGTGCTGAGGTGGTGATGCTGTACATCTCCTTTGACGCCACCAAATCGAACAAGAAGTCGAGGTTCTTGAGACCTGTTCGAACTCTCGTCGGCTTCCAAAAAGTCTTTTTGAAGCCAGAACAGGAAGTTTCAATGGTCATGACTCTCGACAAGTACAGCACCGCGGTGTGGGATGAGACAGTGGATAGTTGGTTGTGTGAGGCGGGTACATATTCGGCTTCCGTTGTGAGCTCAAGTGGGCTCTTGGAAACCAGCTTCACGGTGGAGGAAGACATGTATTGGAACGGAGCATAATGTGTAGTACATAGAGCAACTGCCAGTTAGAAAGAACTAAAATCTTGAAGTAATCATAAAGATAGACTAAAGATTCCTGACGTCTGACATAGTCCAATCTTCATAATTTATAGGCCAGAAGGAGTCCATAAAAACATCTGGCTGTCCCGAGCCATACTGCGCATCGAACCCAAGAGTTAAGAAGCCACCCTCATTTACTTCTGCTTCCCCAAAGTAATTACTGATATTCGTAGTGTCTGGACTAATAGATTGGGTAAGATGAGACGCGACATTCATAGGCACAAGCTCCGAGCCAGACTCTGCAGCTGCCCTGACAATCTCATTCGAGGAGTTGGTGAATGTTATGTCAAGAGCTCCTGGCATGGATGAGCCCTGAACTTCAGCCGTGCCGTCTTGCTCACCAGGCTGAAGATGGAGATTCTGGACGACATCTGTGACACTGTGCTTGGAAAAAACCTCCCGTACTTCAGAGTCCCCTTGATGAATTTGAGGATGTCCTGGGAGTTTCGTACTCTCACATTCCTCCTCTTCCCAGATTGATGGGCAAGCATATGGTCCATCACGCTGTCTTTGGGCGTCATTGACCAAGTCGTTTATACCCTTCTTTAGAATGGCCGTTGTGGGAAAGATAGAAGCTTGGTCTTCGAGAGCTTCGGAGCAAGCTGTTAACCTGGCGATTAATTCATGTTGTGGCATGTCGCCCATAGGATACTGTCCCAGCCTTGAGATGATCCTGGCTGAGTGGAACGCACACATGGCGATAGACGGATCGCTGATTAAGTCAGAGCCCCCTACCGCCTTCGGAATCTCGAGAACCTTTGACACAGAAACAGCATGCGAGAGACATTTCTCACGACAAGATGCTGTATACTCAGGAGACATCTGCAGAATCTCCACAGTCGGGAGACCTTCGCGGAAGCCCGGGATGGTGAAGCGGAATAGATCGCAATGGGTCTGGTGCCACCAAGCATGTAGCATCAGAAATGGTGTACGAGAGGGCGAGAAGGCACGCAGAGAGAAGGCTGTAGTGTCCAAGTGGTAGCGAGCTGGCAGAGAGGCGGAAAACTGCTGTAACTCCTTCTCGATGGAAGCTACAGCTACGAGACACTCCTCAATGGGTTTTCGGTGGTTAGTAATGGTGAGGGTGAGTCTACCCAAGAGTCAATTCTATGCGAATCAAGATAATCAGACTTTGGTGTTATCACCTTTGTACGCGATTGCGTATGTCCAAGACTCGGAGACAGTATCCAAGCAGACCAATGTTTGTCGTGCTAGGCTGCGAAGCAGGATGTATGGGCTCTGTAGCGACCGGCAAGTCCATAGAGAAGGACTTTTCATTGCAAGGAAGTCGAATATGAAGCGTTTCAGCGGTACAAGCTGTAAACTCCGTTTTCCCACTTGAATACAACGAATCCATGGCATAGATAGACCACATCAATCGTCGCCGACATTCTTGTACAAGAAACTTCTGCCGACTGTCTTCGTGATTGAGACGGAGGATATATGAGAGTCGAGAGGTCAATGCCATAGATACAAGCATCTTGCTGACGCGTCGAGAGAGGTAGTGGTCGAGTGTGATGAGTAGCCATGCTTCGATATCGGAGACTCGTGGTCGAGCAAGACTTTGAAGGAGTTGCGATTCTGCGTGCTCGATCCATTCTCTTGCCATTTTGTTGTGTTCGGAGCTACCTGGGTTGAGGAACCGTGATGTGAGGCCACATATTGCTCGCAGAAGACACGGATTGAGCTCGTTCTTGGCCCATGATTGGAGAAGAGTCGCTCGGTGGAGGAAGCCGTAGCATGGAATGGGATGTATCAGATCAAAGAAGGCGTCGATGTGTTGTTTGACGGATTTTTTACTAATTCCAAGGTCCCTAAGATTGTCAGGTATGTCAATGTGGCTAAACAAATAACGTGAGTGTTTACCATGGCGACTCCCGCTGAAAGATCAGCATTGAAGCCGATGATGGAGTCTCAACTCTCCCACGAGCATGGGCTGATGTAACTTCGACATGTATTGAACCCCGGTCTGATGAATTCTGTTCCGAAGTATTTGCCGGCTGAACTTGGGGTGATTGTCGAGATATGTTCGTGCTAGACCTGGATGGAGTCGGATAGTAACATGCAACGCCGCGATCCGCGCACCGAGAACATGTCGGACGTTGCCCCGAGCATTTCAATTTGCGATCGCGGCATGGAGCGCACGCTCTGGATACCCGTCGTCTCTCTAGAATCTCCAGGTTCTGGTTGACATCCAACGGCGAAGCCAGTAGTGAACATGAAAACCTCAACCTTTTGCAATTGCTGCAACCTCGAGAGTCCCCATCACATCTCACCTAAAAGCATGAAGTTGATGAATAGGATAAAGCATAGCTTGGAGTGAGAAATTGCCTCGTACCTTGCGATTCCGACACTGGGCACAGATCTCGGATGTTTTGCGTATGCGCGTACGAGACGCGTTCCCCTGGTCGACCATGATGTACCTGGTATCCTGGTATCTTCGGGGAGACAAAAGGAAGTCGGGCGGAAGAGAGAGGAAAATCTCTGCCACTAAACAGAGTTCCCCCCGAGTTCCGACATCGCTTGTGCGCTAAACCCCACGTACCCCGGAACTTTACCTTGTGCCCGTGGGGAAATCAGGAGAAAAACAGTCTCTTAATGTCAATTGTCGGGTCTCGAACAGAAATTATCTTTCCGCCAAGTGACCTGTGATAGATACAAGTTTTGCGGGGGAGGATACTATGGGGTCATGATATTGACTTGCTAAAGTATATCAACAAGCCAACATCCCGGTCTTTATTCACTGGTTAGTTGAGGTCCTCTCACAGACATCAAACAAGAGGCAAGCCGCCCATTGCGGAATCAACATCGACAAAATGTTGTCCAACAACAGAATCCTCCAGCACTTCAATCGCCATCTCGCAATTGCCTTTGCCGTCATCGCCGTCTCAACATTCAACTACGGATTTGACAATGCAGCCTACAACAATACCCAAGCCATGGAGGCTTTCCAGACTCAATTTGGTGACTGGAACGCCGAGACCGGCAAGTACAGTATCGCGCCTTCTTGGCTCTCCCTCTTCAACAGCTTGAACTACATTGGCTTTGGTGTGGGTGTCATCATCGGCAGTCTGGTCAGCGAGAGATGGGGTCGACGATGGTGCATGTTTGGTATGAGCGCGTGGGCGTTGGTCCCGGCAATTATGGCGGTCACGTCTGTAAGCAAAGAGCAGATTATGGCGACCAGAATCCTCAACTGTAGGTCACCATTACTTTAGTTGATTTGCTTCCACTGACACTAGATCTGCCAGACATTTATATCGGAATGGAGCTGGCCGTCGTGCCCGTTTACCAGTCAGAAATTATGCCTCGTGAGATTCGTGGTTTTGCTGTTGGTTCTTACCAGTTTAGCTTAATGGTAGAGTCTTCCTGTATCAATAATTTATGCTGTAACATTCTAACCAAACTTAACAGTCGGGCACTCTCATTGTGGCCTGCGTTTGTAGAGGCACAAGCACATTGTCGGGCAATGAAGCGTTCCGAATCCCCTTTGGCCTCTTCTTCGTCATTCCCGTCATTGTCATGTGCGCCATTTTCTTCATCCCAGAGGTATATCACACATCCAGCGTCAATATTACTCGTCTAACAGGTTATAGTCTCCACGATGGTTGCTCACCAAGGACCGAACCGAAGAAGCCCGTGTCGCTCTGGGAAAGCTGCGTGAAGGAAAGCAGACCGAGGCCGAGATTGACGAGCAGTTTTCAGCACTGCAATATGCCTTAGAACACGAGCCTGAGCAAGGAAACTACCTCGAACTCTTCCAGGGCAAGAATCTCAAGCGAACGGCTATTGTTGTCGCTATGAACTTCTTCCAGCAGGCCACTGGCCAGGCATTTGCCTCGACTTATGGCGCCATCTTTATCCGAGACATTGGAACTGTCAACCCTTTTACCATGACCATTGTCAACGCCATTGTTAATCTCACCTCTGCCTTTGCTGGTTTGTACCTTGTTGATAGGGCTGGTCGTCGGTACGTTGTGCATCTAGTGCTGTTTTTGTATATTGCTAACTTGCTGTAGGCCTCTTTTGTTGACCAGCGCTGGCTGGATGTTCTCAGCTATTGTCACCATGGGTGCCCTAGGAACCGTTGCGAACCCATCATTTGGCATCAAGTCAGGCATCATTGCCATGCTCACTCTCTTCAGTGCCGGGTTCACATTTGCGTTTGCGCCTCTCAACTATGTCATCACTACCGAGATCCCGGCTCTTCGCCTCCGAGACGCGTCACAGCGTACCGCTTCCATCGTCAACGTCGTGGCCAACTTCCTCGTCAGTTTCAGCATCCCTTACATGCTGTATGACGAGTACGCGGGCCTTGGATCCAAAGTCGGTTTCGTGTTCGCCGGTATCCTTTTGCTGGCCATCCTGTTTGTCTTCTTTTGCGTCCCCGAGTGCAAGGGCAAGTCTCTTGAGCAGGTTGACCGCCTGTTCAATGACGGTGTCAGTCTTCGCAAGTTTGGCAAGTATAAAGCTGAGGATTTGACCGGAGATCTGGAGGAGATGGGCGAAAAGGGGAAGGATGGAACAGCCACAAGTTCTGTGAATCATAAGGAGTAATGATGATATTAGCGAGACACGACAGAGTCGCAGGCTACATAAGAATCGTCTCCCATAAAAACTGAATATCCCATTCATAGACTGTTCTTAGTACATTAACACTTTGACTAGCCGATAAGATAATGATAATATGCCACGAAAATCAATTTCTGGACTTTACTCTCCCTTCTTTATTCAACAAAAGCTTAACCTTGTATATATACTAGGAAGACAGAGGTCTCACGTCCTCCGATAAGCGTTCAGCCAATACATTTCGGCTAGCCTACTACAAACAGCAGCTGGGCTCGCTAACCTTTCAAGGTTAACAATCAGCTGAAGCAGGATAAATAAAACTTCAGAGTGTAACACCGTACTACCGCTGATCAGAACTGATGGTTAACAGAGATAAAGCAAATAACTTGAAACTTGTATTAATCTGGAGCTAGTTGTAATGAACTTGTCGAGTGCGTAGGGTAAGTCAGAGTTTTGCTTTACGATGGGATGTCATGTCACTATACAGCCAACAGCATCACTATGGATTGTCTACGCATTGGCGTATGCCAAGTCAAGCTCACACGGGACTTAATTATAACTGGAAGCTTAAACCACTAGAAAGACATGGGCGCCCATGTACTTGAATTGGGCTGTCGGCACCTGTGGAGTGGAGCTGACAAACGGCCAAAACGAGCGGTTTAATTGTATGAGGAGAAGATCAAACCTTTTGATGTCACTATTCCAAAGAACGATTACCCACCCCACTAGAAGAGGGCTGGATGCGGAGTAGACCAGCTGGGGTTCAGCTTAACCCCATGGGAGAAACCTTGTAAAATACATAGCTTGGAGCTAATCCGGGGTAGTGCTATCAGCAACTTGCATTAGCCTGGTATTCAATCCAATAACTACAAACATTTAACTTACACCTTACTAATATGTGGATGCTCTCAATTTTCCCTCTCACGTGTCTAGTGTGGTGCTCGTATGTCAGGCTTTCTATAACATGAACAGTTCTAGGTCATGAGATTGGGCCATGGTGCCTTGCAACCAGGATTGGTCTGGTATGAGCCAACAGCAAGCTCAGTAGCAGGCTGGGCTATACTTCCTCGGTAGCTGTAGTTGCTCAACTAAGACACTTCGCTAAAAATTAACTTTCTCCAGATCCAACCACTTGTTCCCGTAGGTCAACGGCCGAGACAAACCCCATTTCCCCTCAAACGGTGTGTGCGGATATAGTCAACCATGAAGAGAGAGACGTGGAGAAACCCTGCATCTCTCTTCGAATCTCGCCGATGAGACCCCAGAGAAGGGCCGAAAAAGAAAACGACCAGACTTGCGCCAGTCAAGCATAGCTCGATCAACCCACGATATCGGAGACCCAGTGGGCTGTGAAGTAGTAGCTCAGAGTTGTCCGAGGCATAAAGCCCGAGCTGAGCAGTGTGGGCAAAGTCTCAAAGCTCAAGTATAAGAAGACAATGTCGCCATGGTAATATTCAATCTTCATCGTCTCAAGCCTTCACAGGTTCCTCACCAGCTCTTGACTCTTATCCTGCGAATCTATCTGGATCGTCATGAAGCACCTCTTTCTCCTTTCCTTGCTTCAGGCAGCATGCTTCACTGAGGCTGGGTCTGTCAAGGCCCGACAGGACGACAACTCGGGTGCAAATGCGCGCTCGGAGCCCTTCTATCCATCTCCTTGGATGGCTCCTGATGCTCTTGGTTGGGAGGAGGCTTACATCAAAGCCAAGGAGTTTGTCTCCCAGATGACTTTGTTGGAAAAGGTCAACCTGACGACTGGTGTTGGGTAAGTTCACTTGTTGCCTTGTTGAACAAGCACTGACGGACTTAATAGCTGGGCAAACGAGAGATGTGTCGGCAACGTTGGTGATGTCCCACGTCTAGGTCTCCGAGGACTGTGCATGCAGGATGGTCCAGTTGGTGTCAGACTGACTGACTACATCTCATACTTCCCCTCGGGGCAAACCACTGCTGCTACCTGGGACAGAGACCTTATCTACCGAAAGGCTCAAGCTATTGGGTACGAGTTCAGAGAGAAGGGTGTTGACGTTGTCCTGTCCCCAGTCGCCGGACCTCTCGGGCGAAACCCTTCAGGCGGCCGCAACTGGGAGGGCTTCTCCCCAGACCCGTGGCTTACTGGTGTTGCCATGAGTGAGTCGGTCAAGGGCTTACAGGACATGGGTGTTATCGCTACAGCCAAGCACTTTGTTGGAAATGAACAAGGTTGGTACAATTACCCATCCAAAATCGGCTCCTTGATCTAATATTTCTTTATAGAGCATTTCCGAATCGCCCCAGAAGCTCGGAGGGTCGGCGCTGGCAATGTCAGCGAGTCTATCTCATCCAACATTGATGATAAGACGATGCATGAGCTTTACATGTGGCCCTTTGCAGATGCTGTCAAGGCCGGCGTTGGATCCGTCATGTGCTCGTATCAGCAGCTCAACAATTCATACGGATGTCAGAACTCCAAGCTGATCAACGGCCTTCTCAAGCATGAACTCGGATTCCAAGGATTCGTCATGAGCGATTGGGGTGCCCAGCACGCCGGTGCAGCTACCGCCGTGGCCGGTCTTGACATGACCATGGATGGCGCTACTGTCGTCCTCGGTGACCGCACCTACTGGGGTGCCAATCTTACTGTCGCCGTTCTCAACGGAACCGTGCCCGCCTACCGAGTTGACGATATGGCCATGCGCATCATGGCAGCCTATTTCAAGGTGGGACGAACCGTTGAAGGCCAGCCTGAGATCAACTTCTCCTCGTGGACCGATGACGATGAAGGCTATCTCCAGTGGACCGCCAAGGAGAACTGGGGTATCATAAACCAGCACAAGGACGTGAGATCGGACCATACCAGACTTATTCGCGAGATTGGTGCTGCTGGTACAGTCCTGCTCAAGAACCAAGGCGCACTCCCTCTGAAGAAACCCAAGTTCCTGGCTGTCTT
This sequence comes from Fusarium guadeloupense, assembly GCA_021655865.1. Classification (NCBI taxonomy): domain Eukaryota; kingdom Fungi; phylum Ascomycota; class Sordariomycetes; order Hypocreales; family Nectriaceae; genus Fusarium; species Fusarium guadeloupense. Next base: position 11,363 of record JAJJWM010000805.1, read on the forward strand.
TGGAGAAGATGCTGGTGGCAACCCCAATGGTCCCAACAGCTGCGTCGATAGGGCTTGCTCTGAAGGCACCGTTGCTGCAGGCTGGGGTTCGGGTACTGCCAACTTCCCCTACCTCATTACACCCGACGCCGCACTCCAGCAACGGGCTGTCAAGGAGAGCTCGCGATATGAGAGCATCCTGACCAACTACGGCGGCGACTATGCCAACAGCCTGGCTGCTACACCTGATGCCACGTCCGTTGTCTTTGTCCACGCTTCCGCTGGCGAGACATTCATCACCTATGATGGGAACCTTGGTGATCGCAAGAACTTCACTCTTTGGGCCAACGGCAGCGACCTCATACAGAATATCTCTTCGGCCTGCAACAACACCATCGTCGTCATTCACTCTCCCGGTCCTGTCGATGTTACCTCTTTCTATGAGAACCCCAACGTTACTGCAATTCTGTGGGCTGGCTTCCCAGGCCAGGAATCTGGCCATGCCATTACCGATGTCCTCTATGGCGACGTCAACCCTTCTGCCAAGCTTCCTTTCACATGGGGTCCCTCGCTTGAGAGCTATGGTATGGACGTTCTGTTCGAGTCTAACAATGGCGAGGAGGCTCCTTGGCAGAACTTTGACGAGGGTGTCTTTATTGACTACCGTCACTTTGACCGTGCTGCTCCTGAGGGTGGTGAGGGTGCTCCCATTTGGGAATTTGGCTTCGGCTTGTCATACACGACTTTCAATTACTCGGACATCCGTGTCAAGAGCTGGCCCGTAGAGCCTTACGTTCCCTCGACCGGTTCCTCCCATCCTGCTAGGATGTTTGGCAACTATTCTCGCAATACTGAGGACTACATCTTCCCCGAGGGCTTCACCCAAGTCTACCCACACCTCTACCCCTACCTCAACAGCTCAGACCTTCGTGTGGCTGCTGATGACGACAACTATGGACAGACTGCGGCCGAGTTCCTCCCTCCCAACGCTCTCAGCTCGTCTGCCCAGCCTGTCAACCCCGCTGGTGGTGCTCCTGGTGGCAACCCCCAGCTTTGGGATATTCTATACACTGTTACTGCCACTGTCACCAACACTGGTGATTCTCGCGGCGCTGCTGTTCCTCAGTTGTATGTCTCTCTGGGTGGTCCTAATGAGCCTGCTCGGGTTCTTCGTGGGTTTGAACGCATCAATCTTGACGCCGGTGCAAGTGCTACCTTCACTGCTACTCTGAACCGACGTGACCTCAGTAACTGGGATGTTACCACTCAAAATTGGGTCATTACTGAGCATGAGAAGACGGTTCATGTTGGCAGCTCGTCGCGCGATCTACCCCTGCGTGCAGTCTTGCCTTGAGGTATGAAAAGAGGGGGTGTTACTATGTAAACAGTGGATGTCAGGGCCTTGTCCTCTTGTAGTTCTAGTCTTTAGGATATTACTTCAATTTGATTGTACGCATAATGTCTTGAAATATGTTTTCAATTTCTATCTCATAGCGGGCCATGCACACTGAATCATATACAGTTTGAAGAACGATTACAATTGATGGAAGGTTGAGTTTCCAGCGCCCAAAAGCTCTTAGGACAGACCGATGCAACTAATTCCGGCTCATATGAGTCTTTCACGATACTTATGTCAGTGATGTAGAAGAGGGTTTTAGTCCTGTGCATCGACTTTCCTATCATCGCGACCCTTCTCAGTATCAAAGTCATCAGTTGCGTCCTCTTGTTAAATAACAAGTTTAATCTTGGGGCCTATTTGGTTCATTAGACTAGGGGAGGCATCCGGGTAAAAGGATAAAGGTGGCCAAGTAGTAGTTAATGACCGAAAAATATAGTTCGTTAACATTTGAGGAGTTACTCGAGTTGCCGAGTGTGCCAGACTTGCCTCTACAGGAGATAAACATGAGAGTCGCTGAGATTTTGTTTAATCAAGCAAAGTATACATGCTCTTATTAGATATGTAAACATTCATAATAAATACTCTCAGTTGGCAACATTGAATGAAGAGATGCTATCGAAGGTAACCAGGTCAAATTCGACAAATCATCAGGTCTAAAGACATCAAGAAGGCATTCCGCAAACATGAACTTCGAAGCCAAGCTAGTTGGCATACGCAATTTGATTGGCTACTCAGGCTTTCTTCCATATATGCATATGCTATTATATGATTAGCAGGTATTCACAACTCATCAAGTCAACTTACATGGGAGTGTATGCATGAATCTGCCGATTGTTCAGATCCCTCCTCACTTTAGCTGTAAAAATCTGTACTTCTTCAGCACTCCATCCCAGAGCTCGGGTAAAAGGCGCTAAAGTAAGTGCTTCTATGGCACTACTCATATTAATGTTATGCCACTGGCCGAGGGCCTTGTGCTTTGGATCTTTGGGCCAAGTGTTGGTGGGCCATTTAAAGTGCCTGACGGTGATATCCTTAAATCCTATCTCGGCCATGATGTCTTTGAGCTGGTGGGTATCTTGGTACGGTCGTCCACTCTTCTTTGCTGCTTCGTCGAGATACTCGAGCCATCGGAGGAGGTAGCTTGCGTTGGAGAGAGTGCCGTCATCGCATCCGGCTGTCAGGTTGACTTCTTGGATCTCTACATAGCCCCCTGGAGTAAGAGATCCGAGGATTAGTTAGCTTTGCGCCGAACAACACGAGGGGTCAAAGGTGGCGACTTACTGAAAGCATTTCTTGAGGTACTCTTTCCAGTTTGCAATACTAGAGTTCATCATTCGACTATGAATGTAATCGAAAGTCGTGGAATAACTCCATTCTTCATCAATATCATCAACGATGAACTCGACATTCTGAGGGACCCTTTGGTAGATACAGGTCAGCCATGGATACATGACGACAGATAGAAAAGCCTACCAGCTGGGTTGGTTAGGGGAGAGGTCCACGCCAATAACCTAAATCGAAATCATGTCAGCCACATCATCCCAATAGCACAAGTTTGAATAATCCTCACCCTTGCCTCTGGATGGTCATCACCATATTCTATGGCCCAAAGACCTGTGCCTGTACCCACGTCGAGGACATGCTTAACCTTTGCGTTGGGATTGTTGGGCGGCGCAAGGCCGAGTCTGTTATCTAAAGTTCGAAGGAATAACTCATGTTGGAGGTCTATCACCCTTTAGCCTTTGACAGACACGGCAATAAGGCGCAGTAATACCTAGTCGGTCGCTCTCGATCTCATCGTTGGGTAAGTTGTATTCTATCGCCCTTGTTAGCAAGCGGTGATAGGTTATACTGGAAAATTAATACATACTTCCATCTTTATACGCATGATATGTTCTGCCGTTTTCAGTACGGTATTGCAAGATGGAGCTGGTCAAGCTTTGGGTGGAGGAAGAGGTGTCCTGCAGGAGAAAGAAATCAGCTGATGAAAATCCCTCGGGGGTGAACTGTGAGCAGCCTACATCACCCAAGGCTGAGTCTCGATCGTCGTCGAAATGCTATAAAACATGATATTAGTTGGTTTCTGACGTAGAGAAAACAAGCTGGGTATGCTTACCTCGTCAGCCGCTAGCGCTCGACTGTCGACAGTGGCCATGGTGAAATGTGCTTTTGCTCTGGTGGAGAACAAATAACGTGGAAGATCAGCCCCTCATTTTTGAGTTTATAAACTCCAAGAGAATTAGTAAGCTAAAAGCTTGCAAACATTATCCCTACCAGCATTGGCAACAGTCGATTCACGACAAGGATCCCTTCTACCCTTGCACAAAGTCAGGTGCTTCCTTTGGCTGCTCACCCTGGAGTTCCTCAACTCCGAATTGGCTTGAAAAAACTCTTACACTTCGCGTAGTGGAATAAGGTTAAGTTCTTCAGGCAATGTTTCATGGAAATACGAAGTTACCGTTGTTCAAGGATAGAAAATATGCTATACAGAGATTGAGGGCAATGGTAATCGAGCTCTGAAATCATAAATGGTCTAGGTACCAGCTGCGAAGTTAAATAACTTGTAAAACCAGATACTGTGTGAAGACTTTACTAAAGATACCATGTTAGATGTAATACATGACTTTCCCTTCAAAGAGTCGTCTTGCGGTGCGAGAGACAGCGCAACTGACAACCTCGTCATCCCCTCCTTTAACTACATCCACCGGAATAATCCCCTTGCTGTGTTGAATCAAGACTTTTCTCGTGCACGTAGACCCGTCTTTTTCTACCCCTATATCAGGAGAAGGTGTGCGTTCTGGTGTAAGTGGCAGAGTTCCTTTACCGTCCCCCAGACTAGTCATCGCTGATAAATCAGCAGCAATGGTGCCCGAAATGCTGACCGCAGCCCCTAAACACACTGCTCCAGTAAGTTGCAGAGTCGGATGAGGTAGACCCATAGAGTAGGACTGCACGCGAATATCAGGGCGCTTCTCGCCGTCGCGGGTGTGCTGAGGCGGCTGGAGCAGTGCAATTTTGGGGGTGCCACGGACTTTGCCTGCCTCTTGCGTGCTGGAAGCTAGACCCATGGCTACAGCGCCGTGACATCGTATCAACTCTACCAGTGCGTGTTGTGCTTCAGCTGAAGAGAGGGATTGTGCGATGGAAGAGATAGAAGATGAGCTAACGAAAACGAAAGGGTTTGCTGCGTCGATCAGGGTCACTTTGACCTGGAAAGGAGCGAGGTCTGGTAATGAAGACGATGGATCAACAAGTAGCCATTGTTGCCTGAGACTAGAGGGGAATAATGAGCCCACCATACTGCCAGCTGGATCGACAAAAGAGCACTTTACTTGACTACCGGGTGTTTTTACACCTGGAATTGTAAAGTTTCCGTCCTCTTTGCACTCGCCATTTCCATCCAGCTGGACAGTCTCCACGATGAGTCGATTGGTGTTTGTGTTGAAGATCCTCACGTCGATCTGTATTTTGTCAAAAACTATACATGTGAGAGTATAGAAGCCGAACATACCTCAGACTGGCCAGGCAGGGGGGTTACCAAATGTTCCTGAACCGCGAAAGGGCCAACTCCAGAGCTCATATTTCCGCAATTCCCAGAGAAGTCAACAGACTCTTTGCCGACAGCAACCTGGACAAAGGTAAAATCGACATCAGTGTCAAGTCGTGATGAGGGCGAAACGATGGCCACTTTCGATGTTGTCGACGTACCCCCTCCGACACCATCGACTTGCCGAGCGTCGTTGTTCCGAGAGCCCAATGCTGAGATTAGATGTGATGGCCACTCTGCTTCATCTTTGGGTAAATCTTTTCGGTGAATGAAAAGACCTTTAGAAGTGCCGGCGCGCATTAATACACACTGAAGGCTGTGTCGTGTGAGACAATGTTTTGGGGTTGGTAATGTTGGGCTATCCATGATAAGTGACTGAAGATATGTGTGAGGAACAGTGTGAACTAACGATACAGAATTCATGGTTGGGATTACTGGTATATAAGTTTGATATCTTATTGAGCTTGGTAGGAGGGTTTGGCCAGTGTTGAAGCTATCGAGTTCAGATCCCGTGGGAAGATGACCGCAGGGTCCAAGCCGATATCCACGGGAAGGAGAATGACCCGCGGGAAGCACGGGAAGAGTGGCGGATAGTTGGTGAAGTGGGGACTCATCATCTTCCCGAAAACTGAAACTGTCCAGTAGAAGAGCCATTGAAACCAAAGAGTGGATCGTCAAGAAACGCCATGTCATTCTGAGAAGGCCAGAAAGGCTGTTCCATCTCAGCTGTATTTGGAGGGACAGCACCCATGTTGAACTGGTCCAGTCCCATATGTATGCTTGATGGACCCGACAAGGCGGGTTGAGCTGATACGTATTGATGCTGTTGACGATCGGCTGGGGCAATGTTCGAGGGCTGACTGTAGGTGCTAGGTCCGACGGCGGATTCAGATTGGGTCAAGTCGGTTTCTCTGAGAAAGCTCTGGATAATGCCATCGATGTCTATCCAGTCAGAACCTAGAGCGGACAGGTTCTCATTATCAGGTCCGACGAATTGTGCATCTTGGTTTTGAGCTCTGTTCAAGTCCTCTTGCACATTAGTATCATTTTCCAACACGCCCATGCTGAGTTGTGGTTGTACTCCTTGTTGCTGCTGCTCTTGTAAACGCGCTGGTTGGATCTCCAACGCATGGTGTGGTAAGTCACTGACCACAACTCCATATTTAGTCATCAGTCTCTGAATGATAGTATCCGCCTTTTGAACCGCAGAGTTAGTTTCCTGATTCTCTTTAAAGACAGCCAGACAAGTCATGAGGTTCATATGAGCAGCGGAGTTGGCCCCATTCTTTGCTGCTATACGACAATTAATAGTAGCAGCCACATAAGTTGCGTATGAGATCAAATATGGAGCACGACGGACTGAGAATGCTCCGTGGTAGGCACGCAAAAGGCTGCATATGCTCGAGGCTGCTGACGCGCACTTGATAAGAGAGTCGACCGAGATTGAGCGAAAGGTATTGTATAAGTGACCATCAGCTACAAAAGGACGATGAAGGAGAATGACAAGAACGTAATACATTGCACTAATACAAATCAGGTCAAAAGAAGATAGTTCTGGGTTTGGTCAACTCACTGGAGACTTAGAACGTGAGGTGGAGGCGTAGGTGCCGACGATACCTGAGCAGGAGCTGGTTGAAGATGACTTGGCAAAGAAGTCTGCCAGTCGCATAATTTACGCTGGAGTTTGTTCAGCATGTTCGAAAGCTCAGCCGGTCGTTGATTCGATGTGCGCTCGGTATAGATACAGCTGAGAATATCACTCATTGTAATGGAAAGCTTGCAAAGCGCGGTAAAGGTTGAGATGCTATAAGCCGGTGAACCAGGATATTCGGTTGTTGAACTCGAGTATGCAAAAGGTTGCCAAAATTCTAATTCAGAGTATGTATCGAGGAACTTGATGGGTACCATAGCATCTGCTTCTTTCAGGGTTGCTGGTCGGCCTTGATAAAGGCTCTGGATTTTATCAACCACTGTGTCATTGTAAGAGTCAGCCTTTAAGTTATTTCGGATTCTCTTCTACATACCAAACGCTCCCCAAAAGACTCGCCGACGAATCTCAAGATCCTCATCTGAGAATGAATGTGAGTTTGTCAAGTCAACGTGCAATCCAAGGTCGATCAGCATGCGAAACGCCAATCCAGCATATAGCCAGGCTGCACTTCTCTCATCTCCAAGAGCAAACAGGGAATTCGTCATAACCAACAAAGCCTGGATAGTGGTTATGTCGCTTCGATCCAATGAACCCCCCAGCAGTTCCCGTACTCTCTCACGATACATCCACCCTGCAGTTCTCACATCGCCCCTGTCTCTGCGGACTTCAGGCCTAGGACTAAACTTGGAAGACCCAAAATAGATAGCATTAAGAAGGAGTTTGGAGAAGTAAGGACCGTTTGAAGCCATGTCTCTCATAAATGCAGGTCGGTACGTGATGAGAAATGAATGATGTTGACGGTTCCAGTGTAGTGAGAGGAGATGCATACCTAACTCGGGATCAACGCCGTCAAAGTCAAGTTTTCCTTGTCGAAAGTGAATTTCTTCTAATTGCCCTAATATTCAAAATCAGCTGGAGTTAATGCTATTTCCCGCAGCCGTACTTACGCTGCTTAGCAGCTTCAGCAATTAGGCCACGCTCTACCCAATGATCAGGCATTCGAGGTTGGACATCATAGCCTGAAGGACGTTCTTGCGCATTATCCTCAAACAAGGCACTTGTGCGACCATGGTAGCTTGACTCGCCATTTGCTGAGACGAGCACACCGACGACGCCTGAATTGACAGGCGGATTATCGTCTATGTCTCCATCACGGGTCTCTTGCTGGCCACTTTCATCTGACAGGCTAAAAGTGGGTGTCTCGCTATTGCCATCCAAAGATACAGATGCATTGGAAGGACGGACACGAATAGTCGAACTGATATCATCCTTTTTACTGCGACGTTTCAAACGCTCATGTCTCTCGCGGCCAGCTGCTTTGGAAGCGTCTGGTACAGGCTCATAGACACAATCCTTGTCGTATGTCTGACAGTTGTTGCACGTAGGGCGTTGGCCATTGCATTTGATCTGGTACGAAGGCTGGTTAGACCCGCGGGAAGGATTTGATAGGGATTTCACCTTTCTCTTACGGCAGAAGGTACAGGCTTCGGTGGCACGGCGACGTACGCGCGAGGGCGGGGGATGATCGGGAGCGTTGTCCGGCATTTCGACCGGCTGACTACTGGTGAATTGAAGAAGGGAGAAAAGATGGGGATGACGGGAAGAGACGGGAACAGATGGGACTCAAGTCTTCCCTGTGGATCAGCAGTGCCGTAGCCGCTTTGAGTAAAGTGTCATTAATAGTGTAGCCTGTCCTACGGGTGGTGGTATTGTATAATAATAAATTTAATGCTGGCCAGATTCTATCCTTATGAAAATATTAATCATCATATATTTATTAATTAATGACAGGTGCCCTCTGTAATCATTGACATAACGAAACCTGTTTGACTTGTCTGCTCCCTCCTGAAACCGCGTTCAATACACCCACTCACTCAACCAACAAGATGGCTGCAATCGCAAAGGCAGACACATTTACAACACCACTGCTGAAACATCAAACGCCTCTGACAAAACATCCAAAGAAACAGCTGGTGACTCCAGGAGTATCCCTAGCTGCAGGTGCGGTTGCAGGGGCCGTCGAGGCCACCATCACGGCAAGTCTACATTTATATAACTCATGCCCTGATAATGAGCTGAGCTAACTGTTGACTTGTCTAGTATCCGTTTGAGTTTGCGAAAACGTTGGCGCAATTGAGGTCGAGATCGGGGCCCGGCTCTGTCAACGTCTCTCGGTCACCTTTCGCTATCATTTCCCATACCATTCGCACTGACGGTATTCGAGCGATTTATACTGGCTGCTCATCATTGATTGCTGTAAGTAAACTCTCTTTCTGTATTTTCCATCAATAAAATCGCTGATGAGGTGTATTAGGGAACTGCATGTAAGGCAGGCGTACGCTTTCTTTCTTTCGACGCTGTGAAAAACAGTCTTGCCGACTCCCAAGGCAAGCATTCGCCAGGGTCAATCATCCTGGCTGGCATGATCGCGGGTGCGGTCGAGAGCGTGACGGTTGTTACACCGACTGAACGAATCAAAACTGCTTTGTAAGTCTATAAGTTCCTCCTATTCCTTAGGCCAGATATACTAACGAGAATGCCTTGTTCAGAATTGACGATGCGAGATCTCCCAACCGACGACTCAATGGCGGATTCCATGCTTTGCGCACTATTGCATCTGAACGAGGGATACCTGAGCTCTACCGCGGCCTCGCATCCACCACACTCAAGCAATCAGCCACTTCTGGCGTGCGAATGGGCTCATACAATATTCTCAAAGAGCTCGTGTCGTCCGACGGCAATAATCCAGTCATGACCTTCGGCATTGGCGCTGTAGCGGGTGTTATCACAGTATATGCCACGCAGCCGTTTGACACTATCAAGACGAGAGCTCAGGGTGCGAAGGGTGCCACGACGACAGAGGCGTTTCGGCAGGTGCTACGAGACGGCGGCGTAAGAGGATTCTGGAGTGGAAGTACAATGAGACTGGGAAGATTGATTCTCAGTGGAGGAATTGTTTTCACGGTGTACGAAAACATTTCTTCGCTCCTGATGGGCTTTAAGAAATAGAAGCTAGATTCTATGTACATCTATATCTAGTTTCACAATTTCATATAACCTGTCTATTCACTCATTCAACGCTAGCATAGCAGTCAATGAACCTCACTCACAACCTTATTGTCGTTAAGATCTCTTGCAGATCAAATGCGGTTGAATATCTCAGACGCCCGTATGCTATCTCAAGATCCTGAGAATTTTATCGTATAAGTTTTATCTACCTTATTAACGAGTTTCTGTGCATGGCTTGCCCTTTGTCGTGTAAACTCAATGAATGCAATTAGAATAACTACTTTATACAAGTCAGCACATCTGCTTGCTGATACTACTAAAGAAATCGTGATTTCGTTTAAAATTCACCCTACGTAGCTCCCTCTGTGCGACTTTTCTTCGTATAGTAGTTTCCCGAACCGGTCTGGGCAACGCTGATACATACCCTGAATTTGGATGCAATGGTATGGGAGCGCGGCTAAGAGATTATCCTCTTGTCTCACAGCCAATCAATACTGTGTTTAATACCACGGTAAGGGTTAAAGGCCCCGTGGGAAGGAGAGGAAGATGAGCCGGGAAGACTTTGCCACGCTTTGTTCCCGCGGGAAGACAAAGTTTTGTTAGCCATCGTACTCTCCGCGAATATCGTGAGAGATTTCCCCGCCCTCTGGCAGTAAGCTATCCACATGGGTGTAAGCGTTAGGTTAGTCTGGGGAAATCTGGGGTCTAGATTTTCTCGCAATTCTTCGAATTCTTGAGGAAAAGCAAAGACTTCGTGGGGAGGACTTGCATCCTTTGTATATAACCTCGATGATCCTACCCCAGATTCTCATGATCCAAAGGCATTCACATCTCACATCTTCTTGACAATACACGCCCATAACCCATCTACATTGATAGGTGACAATCGCCGTCATGTCAACCACCAACAACATCGATCGTCAGTCTTTCGACGAAAAGGCTGAAGTAGCAGAATGCGTCGAACACGCCATCAATCCAAATGGCTTCATCGCCCCCGAAGAAATTCAAGCACGGTTTGAACTTCTCAAGGAACTTTCGCCATCTCAGATGGATGAACTCAACAAGCGGGTTCGCAGCAAGATTGACTGGCACATGATGCCATGTGTTACCCTCATGTTTTTGATGAAGTAGGTCACTTTACACTCTAGCTAAGCCGTCAACTGACTTATATACTCAGTTATCTCGATCGAATCAATGTGTCTAATGCGCGCCTCGCTGGTCTGCAAGAGGATCTCAATATGACCGACACGGTCTGGAATGCTGGGATCTCGACATTCTACGTCGGCTATCTCATTGGCCAGCTACCTGGCAACCTCCTCTTGGCCAAGTCGAACCCGCGGGTGTTTCTTCCGGCTATCATGCTCATGTGGAGCATTGGCACGATCTGTATGCCTGCCATGACAAAGTAAGAAACTCCGCCAAAGGAAGTTCATTAGAGATCACTAACCGGTGGTCAGTGGCGCGGGTTTCTGCGTTGTTAGATTCTTCATAGGCTTGATGGAAGCCCCTTTCTTCCCAGGTCTTACTTTACGTAAGTTTATACTACATTCTGTAAAAGTTTCGTCTGACACAATAGTGACTTCTTCCTGGTACACCAAAGAAGAGAGCCCATTCCGTATGGCCATCTGGCATGCCGGCAACACCATCTCCAACATCGTCTCTGGTTTCTTGGCTGCCGGCATTCTTGAGCATATGGATGGCACTGCTGGATTGCATTCATGGCAATGGTTCTTCCTCATCGAGGGCATTGCTTCTATAATTGTTGCGATAGCGTCTTATGCATTTCTACCTTCCTGGCCCCACGACACCCGTTTCCTTAACGAGGAGGAGCGCGAAATGGCTCAATATCGAATTCTCCTCTCCAATGGTGGTATTGATGAAGAGGTTGGGGGAACTTGGGACGGGCTCAAAGACGCGGTGAAGGACCCCTTTACCTGGTTCTTCTGCCTTATGCATTTTTCACTTGTCACTGCTCAAAGCTTCAAGGATTTTTTGCCGTCGGTATGTGATTTCCAATTCACGATATAATCGAATGCCACTGACTAATTCCAAGATCATGAATACCTTTGGATTCAACAAAATGACCACATACCTCATCCAAGCACCGCCCTACGCCATCGCCTATATCATGGCTTGTCTCATCGCATGGTCCTGCGGCCACTTTATGGAATCGACATGGCACGTCATCGTTCCCATCATCTTTGCCGCTGGTGGTTGTGGTATTCTCATCGGCACTATCAACGTTGCGGCTCGATACATCGGTATCATTCTGCTCGTAGTCGGAACTTACAACGGACTCAACTTGCAATTGTCCTGGGAAACTACCGTTGTTCCTGCCCCTCGCGCCAAGAAAGCAGCTTTGATCGCAATTGCAAACTGTGTCAGTCAGGTCAGCCACTGGTTCAGTCCATACTTTTATCCCCGAAGTCAAGAACCCTTTTATCGACTTGCGGGTGGATTGTTACTCCTTGGTTGCGCCTTGACTGTCGTATCCGCACTTCTTGTAAGACAGAGGGCTATCAAGCTCAACAAGAAACTTGACGAACGCGAGGGATGGTCGGAGACGTCGGGGGTTGAACGTGGTTGGCGATATAGGTACTGAATGTAGTTCCAAGCATTAGCACTAAACAAGGGAAATATGGAGACGCCGAAGTTAGGATTTAGTTAACAATGACAAAGATGTATTGAGTCTACGACTCTGATGTCCCCCCGAACATCCTGTCCGACAAGGCGATTTCTACGATAGTTGATAGCAGGAATAGCCGATGTAGCCAGCTTGTTTTCCAGATTGGTCGTGCTGCTCTCACACAAACCGATTATATCTAGTTGAGTCAAGAGCCTCAGCAATAATATGTTGACAAAACCCAGAAGCAGAAACCGAACCATAATCTTTACGTGATCTATGATTTATCAAATGAGTTGGCATATGATATACACATTCATTGCCTCCAATAGTATTCTACGCGGCTGGCTGCTTGTCCTGTGCATCAATGCCCATCTCATAGGGATGCCGTTGAGTTTCAGTCACAGCCCAACCTTGAGAATCCTGTCCTGTTGGAAGCTCAGCCGCCGGATGCCCATTCCTCGCTTGAAAGCGAGCTACAAGTCACGGCTCCGGGCGTGGAAGATGATCCTGTGCCGTTGGAGACGACGAAACAGCCGGCAACTGGGTCTTGTTCGAGCCATCGATACATGTCGATGATGGATCAGAAATTCCCTCCTGGCCCGTAGATATCAGCTCTCGCTGACCATCTCCTACATATATTGGCTGACTGATAATAGCAGTGTCTTTTGGTTCAGGCCTTGTCCACAAGATGGTTGGTCGTGGAAGGGATCTCAGAGCATCTCTGAAACCTTGGTGTCCATTCTCTTCTTCGTTTCGACTCTTCCTCCCCATGTAGAAAGCCAGAAAAAAGCCGCCGATGATGAGTACAAGTCCTGCTATTGCGCCTACCACAGCTCCGGCAATAACAGCAGCACCTGGTCTGTCAGGATTACCTCCTCCGGTTGACGTAGGTTGACTTGTTCTCGTGGTCTCCCAAGGGCGCGATTCAGCAGTTGGAGATGGGTTGTCGTCTGAAGTCTTTATCGGCTCGCTATCGGTCGTCCCTGATATTCCAATGATGTTAGCTCGGTGTTCAAGGGGCATAGTCTATCGTAGAACTCACAACCACTCGGTGCATCCACAAATAAAGTACTGACAGAATACGGGATTTCGATAGTATCATCACAACCGATCATTAATTGGCTTCTCGTGCCAAGGCCTCGGTGGTAATATATATAACGTCACCGTAACGCATTCATTGTCACTGTTATTAATGAATCAGTATATCCCAGACGGAAAACATGTCAAAAGTCTCGGTATTACCAGGACTGAGAACTAGAGTAGCCAATTGAGCTAGAGCCTCTCTCTTCCCAAGTGAGTGAACAGCGCTTTGTTCCCAACACATTCTGTGCTGACTCGGTGAACCGAACTGCCAGGTGCAGAATCAGCAAACTCGTTGCAATTAGCGTAGGTTTCTAGATCCCCTGAGAAAGTTTCCCCCGTAACGAGGGGAGTATCGTAAGGGCAGAAAAACGAGATGGCTACAATGCTCTGGTCAACAGATGTCGCACTTTTAGGACGCAAGAAGAGTGATACCGGTTCCACTCGTGATAATGTAGCCGATTAGGGCCTGGTCGCTAAAGTCCATTTATAGATAGTGATTCAAGCAGAAGTAAAGCTAACATCCCTTAGGTGATGAAACAATTGGGGGAAACCAGGGTTATAGAACCCGAGCTGCTCTTCCTCATGATCCGAATTCAGTCGGTGGCGCTAAACGGCGCACTGCCTACATGCAGAATACTTCAGCTGAGCGCATTCTCGCCCGTTGTAGTTGATGGGGCGCTTCTTGGCGACTTGAAGTAACGCAGCCTTCTTACCATTTGCAACTATAGCTTCGAGCGCCTAAAACTTAGATTTTGAACACTTTTCCTCTTGTCCTTTGCAAGTAGCTAGAGTAATGGTCTTGTATTATCTAGAATCATATTTCTGTCTAGATACGCCAAGATTTCATACCACTAAGATTTACTTGGTTTAGAAGGAGCAAGTAAGAGCTACGAGTTAACGTGTTGTAAATTGAGAGGTAGGATTGGCTGGTATGGTTATGCTTGCTAGAGGTATACTGACTGGAAATGTAACAGCAAAGACTTCTTTGTTTTCTATAACTGATGTATAACTATTCCGGGCGGGGATCCTGTGGCTGAATTGTGTGCGTCGGCTTAGAGGGGCGTCCCTCCAAGTGGTCATCACCAAGGCGGGCCGTGTCCTTGGGAAAATAAGCATTGCAATACATTCATCTTGACACTTCAATCTTGATGAATCTAACTACAAAGAAACTCACACAAACTGCATAGTGAAAAAAAAAAAAAAAAAGCTAATACCTAGTTAAAGGTCCTGAATTGAAAATCCGAAGTGCGGTTCTCACCCAACATCTCATCGTCTTTCCCAAGTCCGCCATCCTTCCCCTCTGTAGGGGCGTACTGAGGCACATAGTTCGCATACTTGGGCGGCAACTTCTTTCCAGCCCGCGAAAGAGACTGAGCCTTGCCAGTTCCCCTCCAAACTGAGATCTTTGTATCAGGAAAATCGGTAGCTGGCCGCTCCTCGCCACCAATCTCAACAAATTTCCAGTGCAGATGCTTCTTGAGGTATGGAATGACATCACGACCTCGTGTAGTGCCGATGTGCTGATAGCTACTGTCGAGAGCCTGATACGTGATTGGGATGGTAAGTGGAACCTGGGCCCTCGACAGCACTTTGTTGTCTCGCTGCGAACTGCAGTTGGCACAACCTGAGGATGAAGTCTCTGAAGCAGGAGCTAGACCACCGAGGGAGTAGATTTGGCCGATCAAGTTTTCCTTAAACGAGAAGGTGCTCTCAGGGTTGTTTTCGTCACCACCCAACCAGAACTCGATCGTGTAGGAGAGGCCGTTGAGCGCGTAGCGATCGTAGACAACGTTGAGGATATAGTCGTTCCAGGTCTTGCTCTCAGCGTTGTGCGGACCGAAGAAATCCTTGTTCTCAATCTTCTCATCCTGAAAGAGATTTTCAAAGTACTCGAGAGTGCTAGGGTACGTAGCATGGAGGTAGGCCAGCAGGTCGCTCTTGTACTTTTCCTCGTTCAGCGTCCCGTCGGGTAGAATCGCATCCGGCTTTGGTGCAAGGTCGTTGTATTGGTAGTTGAGCTTTGTCCAGTCGCGTACTTGGTCCGATGTATAGAACCCGGTTGTAGGTTTGTCTGTCTGGGTACCGTGGAAAGGCTGCAGCGGACCATCGCGTTTCGCGTCAGGATAGTTCTTTGCCTTAGGGTTGATTGGCTCAGGCGTGTTCCACCAAGATGTCCAGTTAAGAGCTTGCCAAAAGGCGAGCAGACGATCGATGTTACTATAACCCGTTAGAAGAGGCTGCCGGTGTGTCATTCAGATTGCTTACCAGTGGTGTAGCCAGAAGATGGGGTCAAAAGCGGCAACTGGAACGTCTGACATGTGGCCGAGGCCCGTAGTCTTATAGTCTCCTCCTCCAGATATGACCTGAAAGAGTTAGGTAATCTGAGACCAAACGCAACGGTTGGTTACGTGAGGTATACTTACATGAACGTTGTTATGGATGTATTCCAGCGACATATAACCAGTACTGATTTGGTGTGCACTTTCGTTCCACCACTTGGTGCTAGCAAAACTACCCCAAGTGTCGTTGTACTCCGGCGAGAACATTCTGTTGATCGAATCTGCCAAGTTGCCGGGCGGCTTGACCTTCATTTTCTCCCAGTCAGGGTTGGGCTTGGCGTATGGATCATACCATTGCTCAGCAAAGTCATTGAAAGACGAATTCGCCTCGGAGATGTTGTTGAAGCCATGAAGACCTGTAAAATGCTTACCATCGCGTTTGATTCCGTAGCGACTAATACCGGTGCATTTACTCCACTAGGACCATCAGTAAATGACTTCTTGATAGGTTTTTGATGATACGGATAGTACTTACAGGAAGCTTTTCGTCATTCTTGATGTTCCAATGCGTTTTACCGGCCGGCATACTACCAAATTCCAGTGGCTGGCCGTTGGTGTCCTTTTCGGGATTCTCAAATCCCCACAAGGGGTTTGGGTAATTGTTCGCATTATCAACCTTACCAGCAGGTGGGTAGATGGTGACATTCTCCAGAGTAAAAGCGTACGGAAGAGACCACTTATCGTTGAAGGTCTGTTTACGTGCCCAATCCCAGTATGGGAGCCTCCATGTCTTTGCGGCATTGTTCCATTGATCCCGTTCACGCTCAGCAAGGTTCCAGCTGTCGATGACTTTTTTCATGTTGGTCCAGACGAGTTGCTGTGGTAATAGGAAGTCAGCCAATGAATAGAAGTCTTACAGATAGTAAATACATACCTCGAACAGCAGCATGTAGGGACGATGCCAGGTTGGGAACGATAGGGAATTGTGACTGCAGTAGCCACCATTGGGGTCCGCACCCGGAGGGATATCCCCAGTTGGGTCTTGTGGAGGGGGATCCGCCCCATCCCACGACGTCTCAGGATAGCCATGAATGCCGGCGACTTGGAAGTATGAGAGCTTGTCATCGACTGGCATGGCCTTGAACTTCTCCAGCGCCAGGACGAACAGTGTCCACTGCTTCTGCACAACAGGATCTTGAGAAGAGAAGAACTCGGCGAACTCAAGACGGAAGGGCATGCCGGGGGCATAGGGGATCGTCTTCGTCTTGAACGTAGCATCCGATGGGGGCGGAATGCCCGTGATGGGAAAGGTTTCGGTCGAGTTCGAGGCCGTCATTTCGAGATGCAGATAGAGTTGATTGAGTAATAAAAGCTTAAGATGATGATTTGAATGAACATGGAAGCAGGGAAATGAAATAGTCTTATAGGCTTTCTTATACGCGTACATGCAGCCTATATCTTTCCTAACAATCACTTAACATAACTATCTGAAAGAGAAGCCAGCTTGAACGATTGGCGCAGGTCACTCGGAGCCGTTCCATGTCTCAGGCTGGAGAGTTCTAGTAGTATGGGACGTCGTACCATGGCTTGAAGATCATGGTCGTCAATGGTCATCTGTCCTTCACCGATATTAAGTTGATGTAGCAACAAGTCAGCAGTTTCACCTTGCCTCAAACTAATCAGCCGTTTTCCCAGTCAAGGGCTGATCTAGACCTAACCCCGCTCGATGACCCCCAGACAGTGGCAACAACAGGCTAACTATAATTTTCAGCTTTTGTTTCTAAGGCTGGTATGTGATAGGTTGATAGCTATGCAACTTGTTTCTGTCCGCCCCAAGATTCTTCCAATGCTGCAAGACAATTTTCATCAGACCGGTATTTCAGTGGCAAAGATAGAGTCTTGATCACATTCGCGCTTTATGGGAATCATGAAATAGCAGGTAAAGTATCCAGATTAGCATTTAGGATTGAAGCCTTTGACAACAGCGAATTTTCAGAACACTTTTCAGAGAATCGATACTTTTACTCCAAACAAGACGGGACTTGTGTTTCGATATTATTGTAGAATTCTCAAGTTATTGACAGTTTAGCCTCTAAATATCTATGGTGGTGGAGCTGGTATTGTCGTTTACGCAATAGTCTGCCGCGGTAAATAAAATAGCGTAGAACTCCCGATGCTGTGTCATGGAGTGTGGCATAGATAAGACGCTTGAAAATCTGTCATGCGAATAAGTTCAAAGGATTCGTGATGGCTGAAACAGCGGTGACTCCTAGCGTTTCGAATGATAAAAGTGGAATGATTGCGAAGAGCAAAATGGATGACGGACTCAACTAAACAAGGCGTAAAATAAAGCTTTGAAAGAGATCGTGGAACTAATACTGACTTCACAAGTAGTTCACTCAATAAAGAACGATGATGTCTCCCATGCGTAAGATCGTCTACGTCATATGTAGGTGGCCAGATAGGGCACTTCTTTACAAACAACAGCCCCAGACAAATTATTCTAATACGAAGCGCTGCTTTTACATTTCGTCTCAGTGTCGTGGGTCGGAACAACCCGATATGTGTACAAAGCTCATTGTGACTAGCTAAACGTTTGAAGCACTTCCGGTACCTCGCTAGATCTGTTGTGTAACTCCAGGTTGTGTATTTCGTGAGGACTGAGATTTGGGCCTGTAGCTCACAGGTACATCAATATGCATATTTCAATCCTTCCCTCACCGGTTTTTCCACGTTTAAAGAGTTTACATGCCAAGCGGAGAAAGTAGACACGCCAAGAATGTGACACATGAGAATATTTCGATAACAAGTCTAGAGCATATAACTTCACCTGGGCCATTGGAATCACCCCTACCATCCTAGGCCTAGCCATTCGCAACAGCTGTGCAAAGGAAACCCTGGAAACATATTATGTACTCCGGGGATATGAAAAAACAACAAAGAGCTTTTAAGCACCTGTTACCAAAGTCTTCATCGGCCGTTTCAAAGACTGCGTGCAACCGAAGGTATGATCATGGAGCGGTACGAACATCAGCATAGCAAGCAATATTTTCCAGGGAAGCGGCAAGTCAGAGGAAGATCTAGAAAAAAACAACAGATATGACAATAAAGACCATATCCAGGGACAGAGTTACCGATGAATGAAATAATCGAGCGGATGGTCTACCGGACTTTGGGTCAGGAACGAACCACATAGATGGAAGGAGGATGACTCCGGGGTTTAAAAGTATATCTAGGGGTCCATGTTTACCGATGACCGCCATTAAATCAACCTCCAAATCGTAACAGAACTTTGGTTATCGTTGAAAGGCAATATACTCTGTATACTCCGGCTGAAAGGATGGTTCCCCTTTTTCTTAAGGCTCGCATTTATTAATCCGATCAAGCCAATAGTAGGGCATGGACGAAGGCACATAGATCCATATGCCAAGAACATAGTGCTCAAACAAGTTAGGTCTTCATCTCGCTCAGTAAGCAATAACAAAATTCTAGTTTCATGATCCTTGTTTAACGTGACATTCCATCAGCACTAGTAGGTAGGATCTTCGGTTATAATTTGTGCGGTGTGGAAACAATCATGAGTTTTCAAAAGGTTTCTGTGGACCAATACTCTACAGGAAATATATAAATATCTTCCTCGGCTTGTTGATCCATTGAGAAACATCAATCTTCTCTTCTCCTCACTTTCCAATACCATTATCATCAAAATGCGTTTCATTCCTATCCTTTCGGCTCTTTTTGCCCTGACCAACGTCTCATCCGCCTGGACTAAGGATCGTAACGGAGTGTGGACTGCGAACAACAACTGGTACTGGATTAACGGTGGTATGTTATTGTCTCTTAGTATAGCCACCAAACATACAGGCTCATATTTTAACTCGTCATATAGACTACGTACACGAAGGCTGCACAGTGATGAACACTCAGAAGGTACACGTAGGACCTTGCGCGTACTTTACAAATGACAAGGGTCACATTTTCCGAGGACGTAAGTATTAGCTACTCTGATCGCAAATCTCATCACTAGTTGGGAAAAACGCTAATATTGAATGTCGCAGACTGCGCGATTGTCTTGGGCCGTAACCACAAGGAAATACCCTGCAGAGCTTAGACAGTCTTGAAGAGTCTGCGTAAGCAAAAAGCTTGTGGATAGATCAATAGAGTACAATGGAAATCAGGACTGATACTTGGCCGCTCAGTTTAAGAGGCAAAGACTCGTTTAGTCCGGCTCCTACTTCATGATATATGACTTGAAATTATGAATGTCTATAGTGTTGTGCTTGTCGACCTCATATGTGTAACTAATTTACTCAACCTATTTCTATATTGTCATTGAAAGTAATGCCAACATGATTATGTGTTGAATAGGGTTCTTGTCTATTGTCTGAAAATTACTTCTGCAATTGCAGATACTTGGTCTTAGCTAATAATGATGTATTACAGTTTGGCCAGATGCTGATTGGATCTCCCAACGAATTCTCGTATTCAATCGAAGTTAAGTAGATGCATCAGGACATATGCGGCGATGTAGCTTGGTCATTACGTTGTGTATAGGGTTTTATTTTGCATCAGCTGTTGAAGGACAATATCCTTTGTTGTTATGTATACTGCCAGATGCTTTGGGTAAGCATCGGCCAGTCAGTTAGTCCGATTTACCTGGTGTCGGACAATAAGTTGAACCTAGGATAGATCTGTTAATGAAAACGAGAACGACATGATATTCGCAAAACTACTTTATGTTGAACCTAGGTTTTTCATCTTCCGATTTGGCCTACAGTCCTTGAGATCTATATCTAACCCTGGTAAGCCCACTGATTTTCTGAACAACACTTCACCTCCTCCTGTTCAGCAGGTTACCATAGTGATCAAAATCACGAGCATCCCATCCGCCCTGTGACGGTCGTTGTTCCATGCCACTGTCGGGGAACCCCGCGTACATAGGACTATGACCCCTTTCTCGTCTTTGAGGAGGCGACGCAAAACCCCGAGACTCCGAGGCCATAAAGTCAGCCCCTTCCTGTCGTTCAGTCGTAGGCCTGACATTTGATGCTGAGCCAAACGGCGGCGGCTGTGGTGTGAATGCACGGGGCCTGTATGGGTCTGGTGTCATGTCGTATCCACGAGTGTCCTGTCTACCATAAGGGTTGCTGGGAATCTGAGTGCGCTCTTCACGATGCTCGGCTAGTTCATGGTCGGTCTTTTGGAATAAGGACTGTCTGTACTGATCGTAGTCGCGGATGAATCCGAGGACCTGTTCGAAATGTTCACCACCTAGATATCTTTTTGAAACATCGCCATCGTCTGGAGAGTCAGCATATGCTAGTGAAGTAGCAATCTGGAAAGCATTTCTGATCTGTCGACCGTTCCACCATGGGCTTGACTGGCTTGGTCGGTTTGTCCAGTGCTCCATTGCGAACTCTCTAATCTCTTCGTGTCTGATCTGGATTTTTGGCTCTTTGGTTCTGGCAGCACGTTGTTCGGCGATCATCTCGGAACGTTTAAGATTCATGTTGAACAGAGCAACAGTTTGTTGCAGGTCAAGATAGGGAAAGAAGATGCTGACATGTACGCGAGAGGTCAAGGCTTCGTCGAGCACTCCGACTCGATTTGTGGTGAGAAATAAGATGCCAGGGTAATACTCCAGAGTTCTGAGAAAGACTGTATTAAGCTCTGTTAGTGATGATATTCTGCCCTGATAACAGTGCACTTACTCGATACTAGGGCATTTCGCTGAAGATTGTCGTCCTTTTTCTCTCTCTGTGACAGAAATATTTCCGCTTCATCCAGCAAAAGCACACAATCCCATAGATTGGCCAGGCGGAATATCCTGGACAAAGTATACTCAACTGCAACCGGATCGACACCGAGGTCACCGCAAGTGATCGGGAAAAGAGGTTTGTGATGGGCGTAAGCAACTGCTTCGGCTGTCGCTGTCTTTCCTACACCAGGAGCGCCATGAAGGAGAATAATGAGGCCTTTCCCTTTACCTCTGATAAAGTCCTGTTCCATAGGCTCCAATCCTTCCGTCTCCAACTCACGTTGAAGTTCCTTCTTGTCAAAATGGTCTTGGACAATAGATTTGACCAGACGCTTGCGCGAGTTGGATATCTTTAACTCGTCAAATGGGTTCGACATTATGGGTGGTTGCTTGAGGTTCTCAATATCTGCGTTCACGAACTTGCGGTTTCGCAACGAGTACACGAACAACCGCGAAGGCAGAAGACAGAGATCCTGGGCTGTTAATATCTGTTTTTCGCTATCCATCTCTATTGCCCTCTCCGTTGGATCGACAATAAAATTGTCAGTGTCGGACATGATATTCCATTCCAGACCGTCAACGCGTTCGCATTCAACGACAATTTCCTTGAACTTGTTGACCGTGCTGGCCCGATCTGGACCAGACCACTGGATAACAGAAAACTCGTCATACTCGGTACGGGGCTCGGAAGTGCTTTTGACGAATGTACTAAAGTCTGGCTTCCACGAAGGCTCGGTTTGAAAGGCCTCTCGGAAGTCAATGATGACGTCGCTGTTGATGTATTCGGCTGACTGTCTGTTGCCATATGAATTGCTCAGTTGTTCACCCACTGGATCATGAGTAAGCGTCCAACCATCGTGTTCGATGGATAGATGCTTCTGTTTCAGTAGACTTCTGAAGCGCTCTCCCCTTTCTTGGAAGTCTCGCAATAGCTTCTCGCTGTCTTTGTGAAACCGGACTGGATAGAGCTTGAGCTTTGTCACATCTCTTTCGCCTTTAAATCTAGTGATGCTCCAAGAGCGGTCCACCCCTGCGTACGAGGTGCCATCGAAATCGATATAGTAAGCTTGGACATTTATCGGATCTGGGTCGGATGCCCTGTAGCGGCTAATCTCTCCGTCTTGGTCCTCCAAGTTATCGAGCTTCCACTCCAGGGTTTCCGAGGATACAAAGGATACACGGAACAGTTTTGGTCCACCTGACCGCCCTGGAACTGAGCGGCGAGAAGTAGCATCTGGTCGATAAGAGTCAACTTTGGAATCGTCACGCTCAACAACCAGCTCTCCTAGACGGAAAAGTGACCAGAGATCGTCATAACGGACTTTGACTTGGTTACTGTGGTCGAGCTTGTCAAACTTGTGGTATGATTTCAAGAGCCTTGTTCTGGCGAACTCCATGTAACACTTGATAATCTCAAGTTCTTCTCGATTGAATGAATCAGGCTCCGTGCTTTCATCTTCAAACTTAGCAACATCATTCGCAGAATTTTCACAGGCAGCATGTTCTTTGTTGTTGCCCTGGGTGTCTGGTGCAACAGAGGGACTCGGTTCCTTGGTAAGCTCTGCAGCTTTGATTGAGGGTTTGTCTGACTTTTCTGTCGTTGGCTGAACTGATTCTGCATTGATGTCTTCGCTGGAAGCTGGACACTCAAACGCCCTTTCAAGGATCCGAAACTCGCGTTCTATCTTGTCGTGAAAATGAATGAGTAGCTTGAATGGCCTCAAGAAGGTGTGTGGTCTAGTTGACCAGGAACTCTCTCCAGTAGCTTTTCGCAAAAACCGCATAAGGGCTGGTGAGTTGATACGGACTCGTTCCATCCGAGGAAGCTGTGTGATCTTGTCGACATGCATTGCCTGTGTGGACTTTTCACGACTCTCTTCTATAAGGCCTTTCCGCAACTCTACGGGTAGGCGTCTCAGCTGCTCGTCTCCCATCTGTCTCTCTAGGTCGTCGCTTGCTAGCAGTGTCTCGATGGCAAAGCTGCATTCTTCGACCGAGTACCGATTCTTGAACTCTTCCCAGTCGCAGTCTCGTACCTCAGGCTTCAGACGCATGGATCTGAGCCGCGCATAGTCGTGCTCGGTTTTGGCGTCTTTCTCTTCTTTCTTATCATCGGTGCGTTTTTCGAGAGTCGTAACACGCGTTGTCACATCCGTTAGCCACTCATACGCAAGTCCATTGGTAAAGCCATTGGCAGTTATACGCTGTGACCATTGATCTATGGCATACACACATTAGAGATTCTCATATATGTGGTACACCGAAAGAGGACTTACCATCCTTGATCTGAACTGTTGGTGGGCTCTTCTCTTGCTTGGTCTCTTTGCTGAGGCTGGCACTGTCCTTATCAACTATGAGCTCGTTGGCTTTGCCATCGTCTCCGGTGACTAAGTTATTTTTATTCAGCCCCGGTTCTTCGGGTTTGTTAGTCTCAGGTCGAGCCCCTTCACCCGGTGTCGTCGCAGCAGTATTTATCTCTTGAATCTTCTCTTCCACCATTGTGATAACAGCATCAGACATATTGGGATGCTTTCTGGCTATCAGGGCTCATGGAAACGAGAAGCAGGTCCGAGAAGTTTGGCAGATGGTTGAAGGATGACTGGTGATGGTGGAAATGGTTCTCGGTTCGTAGCTCGAGAACGCTTTAAGACGGCTTGGTAGGAAAGGATTATCGGCCCCCAAGTGGCCAAGCCAAGTAGATCCTCAGGGTAGTAGCTAGCTTGTCCAGAAGCAGTATATTCGTTAGCTTTGTCATTGGTCTGAGACATTATATGCAGTCAGCAGGCACTTAATGCCTCACGGGATTTCTCCAGGCGGCAATACAATTGGTGAGTGTACGTTTCAGCCGCAAGCAGGCTACGAACGGGGATCAGCTAGCAAGGAATATGAACCAATACACCAATGGTTGACGAATAGTAAGCGCTTTGGTCTCATTGCGACCGGAGAGAGTGAGGGTATTCTGACAAGTTGGGACACCTGCATAATTCGTGATAACCGCTGGCAGATGTGAAGCACAACTTGATCATTTCATTGGATTTGTATTCTCAGATCAACCTCCATCTTACTCGAATCTCTCGAAAGCCTTAATGCCAAGATCAAAAGTCCTTTGTCTCCCAAACACGGCCCCAATCTTTGGTCGGCCGGCTTTCACATGGTAACTCCCAGCTTACTTTCGACAAGCTCACGGACAAACGCTACGCTCTACTCTCAATGTTATCTTTTCCGAACTGCTGAACAGTCAGAAATCTCCGTGGCTTTTTGAAACTTTTGTTGGTGTTTTCCCGAACAAATGGAGGGCTTTGAACAAAACCTACCCACGTCCTTACGGGAACGGATGAATGACGATGGAGAAGCCACAGCTTTTCAGTCTTGGATTCGACAACGCTCAGATGTTAAAGTGGCATCGTCTGTAGTTATCCGGACGACTTATGAAGAACAAACATCTCAGTTTATGCGGATAACCGATAACACGTACGTTACTCATTCGTGCCCAAGCT
>JAJJWM010000811.1:0-29099 GCA_021655865.1 Fusarium guadeloupense
GATATATTTAATATAGTCTTAGCTATATTAAATACTCAATATAGTTAACAAGTAGGCTAGCTCTATAAGTAAGTTAGTTAAAAATTCCTTAATCAATTATAACTTCATCTAATTAAATACTTCTTAACTACTTAATATATTATAACCTTTAAATAATTACCTCCAGTTCTGAGAGTTAGAGCCATTCAAACAGTAAGTTAACAAGAGTGAATGCGAGGAGGATGTGAATGTTTTACCAAGGAACTTATGGAAGAAGATGAAATTTAATGATAATGCTGCTAGGCTGCCAACAAGATCACAAAGATCACTTTATTTGCTACACAATAAGGCTCTTCACCTAGGAACATCAAAGAACAGGTTAACTAGCTCATTAGCACTTCATGGTAACCTTAAATCAATATGTCACTGGCTAAACTTCATAGGTGTTCTGTTCTAGTGTCGCGTTCCCGCACCATAGATGCGTGAATTTAGTTATTTGGCTGTTGTGGTGGTGATGTCAGGGCGATGGTTACACGATAAACTGGTTCGACCGTATTGCGATTTGATGTCACACAGAGACATGATTAACATGCGTCTGTCCATGAATAGTGCCAAGTATACTTTTTGTTAATGTGTTCTGTTTCCAGCGCTTGTCACTCCCTGATTCATTAACCTTGCCAACCATCCACTATCAGGAGCCTTGCATATGTGATATGGGACAAGCGCCGCCAAAAACTGAGAGAGACAATAGGAGCCCAGGTTCATGGCCCGCAATTAATCATGCAAGAAGTCATCTATCACATTGGTCGCGATGATAGCGCCATAACACGCGGCATGCTAAGTTGTCGTCAACAACCCTCACTCCGACTCAACTACCCCTGTGATTATTACAACAGCTAGAAATGGGAGAAAGAGTCCATATTGTCTGAGTATAATTAACTTCCTGTCATGCAAGAGAAAGCTGACTGAGAACTGCAGCGTTCCATGCTGCAAGAAAACCAATATTTCCAAGTGCGATACCCAACACGGCAGCGTTCTGCCCAGTTTGGAGCGTCGCGTGCAGATTCTCTGTATTGCTCAGGATTATCGACAAAAGCTCAGCATCACCTTCGTTTCGCCCTGTTATCCACCTCGCGGCATGGTGCATGCCAATAGCACCATTCTCCGACTCTAACTGCATCAGTACTCTCAAATCCGCTGGTGCAATTTTCTTAAGATGGTCAGCTAGGACTGGTCGAAGTTTTATTCGATCCTCAGATGTGCTCAGAAGGGCAAAGATGGCAGCTTCAGGCCCACTACACAACTCAGAGGTCATTTCCAGAATCTGGTGGAAGAGGATACCGCCGGTGGCTGGTGCAAATGTCAGATCTGACCCTCGCTCCAGGAGGAGCTTGAAGATTTCGAGCCGGGCGAGACAAGTGGCGTATGCTAGAGGTGATATTCCCTGCTGTAAAGAATTTACCAATGAAGCTTGCTCGAGCAAGCACTTGACGATCTCGAAGAGGTCAAGCTGGATGGCTTGATATAACGGTGTTTGCCCATTGGTTTTTATTGAAAGGTCTGCCCCTGCTTGTATGAGGAAGCGTGCGAATTCAACGTTACCTGAGGTAATGGTCAAGGAAAGAGGTGTTTCAGGGAAGATGGCTCTTGTGTTGTCACCCCCTGCTTCATCAACAACAGACATCCCGTTAATATCGGCACCATGCGAGATTAGCAACTCAGCAATGAGGATCCTTTGGCTGACTGCATCCTCCTCAGCTGACTCCATCTCCGCTCTATCCCTATTTATGATGTATTCGTCGAACCCACACTTCTGGTGGAGCTCCAGTCTCCGTCCCAGAGAGGCCTTATAACTTTCGGAGGAAGGTTGCGAGCATAGCACGTGTAATGCATTTACTTTCAAACCGGCTGGTCCGTCTACCAATCTGTTTGCATCTGCGCCGTACGCAAGTAGTGCTGCAACGAAGAATGGCGCAAGTGAATCGACGGCGTGAAATAGGATCGGCAAACCAGATATGACAGAGTCTGAAGAGAACAATGCCCCGTGCGGGTGACCCCACTGAAGAAGTCGCAAGAAGGGTGTGAATCGCCTGGTCTTTAGTGCATTCAGTAGTGGATTCAATAAGTCTTGTCCTTGGAATTGCTTGATCCAACTAATTTGTAGCAAATGGGCATGTATCGCCAATGGGTTCGAGACGAGACTGTGGACAAGTTCCATTGCCATCGACGTCCCACTTCCGACTAGAACCGCTAAGGCGGGCGGGTAAAGCAGCTCAACGATGAGATTGAGTGGCTTTTTGTCAATATCCCGAGAAGTTGTTGACCGCCATCTGTCATGAAGCAAAGCAGCGAATGAGTCAAACTCTGTCAATATGGTTGCAAAAGGGTCACTGATACAATCCTCCAAGGCTTCAGCACCGCCATACTCATAGCTGAATTCAAAGTTATGCTCCAAGCATAAATATCGGCAGATCCTGGGCTGGCGATTGATGATGGCAAAGTTCAATAGGTTGTAATGCTTATATCGAAGCTTCAAAGGGCGAGTCTTGCTCTTTGAGAGTTGGTGATGGACCTCAGGTAGATTCCCTTCGATAATAGGTTTGAAAACAGGATTCCGGTCGATGTCTGGATATGTAGGGCGTTGTGTATTTCTTGACCAGGTCTCTGACATCCAATCTGTCAATGCAATCTGCGCAGGCCTTTCTGCCAAATCGTGTCGTATACCATCTAAAACTCTTTGAACTTTATCGTCAACTTGTTCAGTTATGCTCGATGAAAGTCCGTCCAGGATCCAGGCAGTTGCGAGATCTTTGTCGACTGGTTCATTCAGTACGCCTTGCTCGTACACGTTCTCCAAGCGGCGGATACTTGGTCCCAGTTGTAGCATTTGGCGTTCCCAATGCTTTGAATCAACGTCACTGGGAAACCGAGCGACCAGGCTCTGGATGCTATTCATGTTTCGAACTCGCTCCTCCTGAGGTCGCGTCTCATCGCTCGCTCTTGAGACAAGCATGTTTAGAAGCTGTTGGCCTAGAGCTTCAGGGATTGACTCAATGGAGCTGTGTCTGATGGTCATTAATCTGGTTTTCACCTTTTTCGACTGCGACTTGTTAGTGCTTGCAGTCGTATTGGCGAGCCTAAAACCTACTTGTTCTGATGCTTGGCGGTCGAAGAGATAACTGCCGAGTTCCTTCTCTGTGCGTCGCCGCGCAGCATCTGGGCTGTAGTGCAAGTCCAAGGCCGGATAGTCTAGATCGCCACATATATGACTTGCAGATAAAACTTCAGCCACTGACCTGCTCTTATATTAGCGAGTTAAGCCTTCCTGCATAACTACCGTGCTATGCATACCGCTCGAATACAACGCTTGTGTGGAGAGCACAGGGATAGATTCTCTGGTCACCATTCAACGACAATGCCATCCTCACGAGGCCTCGATAAGCATGATGGAGCTTGCTTTTAGTCGAAATCCACGTTTTTGTTCCCTCATCCCATTCCTGCTCCTGAACCTAGAAAGTGGTTGAGTTAGTAACTAGCATACTATATCTGGTCGTATCCAGGCTGAAACCTTATACCTACCTGCTTGACTTTGGTTAGTACTGATATTAATCTCTTTCTATTTTCCAGATCCTTCTCTTTCTTCAAGAATCTGACACACCTATCCGAGACTTTCCACCTCCAGCGCTTGCTGAACGCCTCTTCGAAATAGTCTTGTACTTTTGTCCCCAGATTTCGCTTCATGGCTATGAACCTATCCTCGTCTCCCTTAGTGACGCCTTGACCAGACTCACTGACAGGATATCCAAATAGGATAAACCACACAATCAAGCCAAAAGAGTAGTAGTCGGCGACATAGGGCTCGACAAGTGACAGCATAAGAGACATGTCCTGATGGCACATTTCCGGTGCACTCCAATAGCGAGTTCCCAATGGACGCCAGTTCTCCCTTCGCGCTGTTGTGAGCTCAGAACTGTGTATGGGAAACGCGAGACCAAAATCTGATAGCTTCGCATGAACCTCACCATTATATCGATTGAGGAAAATCAGGATGTTCCCTGGTTTGAGATCACCATGTACCACACCGCAGTGCTCATTCAGATACGACATGGCAGAGTGGAGGGAAACAATGAACCGTTTTTCTGCTTCGTGTCGCACAACTGATGGTGGCCAACCGTTGCAGATATACTCCTCGAGCGTAGCAATAGCGGGTTCAACGATCAGGATAGGTTGGTAGATAGTGATCCCTGCCGGAGTTCGACAGTCTTCCCAGGACATGGCATAGACTTCTGGGAAGATATCACTGTGCCTAGTGTCCCGGCTCGACATGACTTGGAGTTCATATAGGACAGACTTGAGCCTACTCGAGATCTGATTCCTGCAATCGCGCAGAGAGGATGCTCCCTGGGGAGGTGTGATGTTGCAGTACTTGATTGCAACAATTTCTTTCGTGGTGCTGCCATCATCCTTCTTCTCACTCCATGATCCCGGATAAACCGTCATCGAAGTCCCAGAACCGTAAGGAGTAAGCCTGGTCTTCTCAATTGCAGATTGAGCGACACATTTCAATGTCCCAAGTGCGGAGACCTGGCAGAGGAATTCGTGGTAGTGCTCAAGCTCGAGCTCATCATCCTTGGCATTATCGCGAGGATCCTCTTTGGAATTCTCTTCATCTTGTTGCCATTGATTCTCCGGATCGCACGCCTCTGCCGCGCTAGAACTAGACATATCAACACTAACAGACTTCATTATTGGATTGTCTTCCATTTGTGATTGTGCCGGACGGAGAGGTATCTCGGTGCTGGTTTGCGATAGAAGCTGATGCATTTTCTGCTCAAAGGACGAAGTTGCAATATTTTGATCTGTGACATCGGGGCGAGGAGCTCCATAGTCCTTTTTGCTGGTACTGATGTTTTCTTGCTCGAGGGTCTCACGAAGCAATCGAGAAAAGTCTGAACTGCCACCGAACTCCATGATGAGTATTCGGAAGATTGGCCAGTAGGCCTGCACGTTGGGCGTGTTCAACGGCTGTTGAATGATTGATTTATTAACTAAAACTTTCAAAGTCTCAGTAGATTTTGACAGCTGTGGTACGAGGAGTCGCGCAGTCAACTACAGGGGTATGGTGCAAATGATCTTTTGTATAAGATGTGTCCAAGTGATAAATCTGTGAACAAGGATGCTTTCTGCTTCATATTCCTCCCAATTTCCTCCATTTCCTGTCTTTGAGGGGTAATGTTTTCCGTGTTTAGGCATCTATTCAAGCCACCATGTTGCGGCTGAACCAAGACATGTAAAAAGCGACCAATCGCGATTCAGCCTGGGTACCCTAGAAGCCATTATTATTCAGCTTATGCAGCCTATCCAGTTCATATTGCT
The DNA here is from genome assembly GCA_021655865.1 of Fusarium guadeloupense. Lineage (NCBI taxonomy): Eukaryota > Fungi > Ascomycota > Sordariomycetes > Hypocreales > Nectriaceae > Fusarium > Fusarium guadeloupense. The sequence goes on from JAJJWM010000811.1 coordinate 5,356, forward strand.
CAGCTTATGCAGCCAACCAAGCCACCACCATTCAGCTCAGGCAGATAGATAGCGCTCGGCCACCATCATTCAGCCTGGGACAAATCCGTATTGCTCTACGATACAAACACCGATCTCTCTGCCTATCCTTTACAAAATCCTCGCCAAGCTTCTTGTGCAGCTGCATAGGCATTCGTGGTGATCTGCGAAAGGAAAAGAAATAAGAAGTCTTCATGGTCATGGATCCCCTCTCAGCAGTCGGTGCTGCTGCAAGCATCATCACTATTCTCGAGACCACACAGTCAATCTTTGTCCAGCTCGTTGACTTGACACGAGCCATCTACCAGTATTCGGAGAAGTCTGAAAAGGTAATTCGACAATGCACCTTTGACACAGACACTATTAATGCTATCTCGGAAACCATCAAGCGGAATCCGCATCTCTTCCAGGACGAAACAGAAAGAAGTAGCCTGGAGCAGGTGCTCTTTCGTCTACAGCTTGACCTCCTCACCATAAAGGCTCGTATAGAGCCATTTCGACAACCCAGTCTCGTGCGTCGATTGGGCTTTGCACTGCAAGAGCAGGCTTTGTCCGAGTTGGACCGCGACGTGTTTAATTGGAGTCAGCGTCTGTATATCCGGTTTTCCTTTCTGCTTTTCAGAATACAAGCTGCGCTCTATGAGAATTGGACAGGACCTTCGACGTTGCGACGAGTTCCTGAAATCTTGTCACAGCATTTGATGCGCGATATTGCCACCAAGGCCAAAACTCTCAATCATCAATCCCTCCGACGTGATGCGCAGTTGGATCAGATTGCTCTTATGGGACCCCCTTCAATGCAAATGAAAGCTTCTATAGCAGCTTGGACGGCGTCGGAGAGAGCGATTATTGAGTTTCGTCCATATACTGCATCGGCGGATCCACGAGTAGTATTAGAGCTAGAGAAGTGTGTTGGCCAGCTAGCTGCTATTTTCCAGCATGCCAAACCTTCTCTTATGTACACATTGTCATGTAAAGGATATTACATCGACAAATCCAATTCTCGATTTGGTCTGATCTACAGATTCCCTCCTGGCGGTACCGATTACGTGCGCCTTGACACTCTTATCGAGAACAAGCCACAGCCCACCTGTTCTTTGAGCACTCGGTTTGAAATTGCGCGGCGCGTTGCCGTCGCCGTCGCCTTTGTACACGGCGTTGGCTGGGTGCACAAAGCCATCCAGACGCGGAGAGTGCTTCTCTTCACCAAGACTGCAAGTGATCCGAGTCGCATTGGTGACGCATATTTAACAGGTTTTCAAGATGCACGTGGGGTTCACGGGGACTCGACTGGGCGTGAAGCTGATCTCTCATGGAAGACCAAGCTCTACAGACATCCAGATCGTCACAGCTCCGAGGATAATGCCTACTTCACCACGGCCCATGACATCTTCGCATTGGGAATTTTGCTGCTAGAGTTGGGTTTATGGCGCCTGTTGGCAGTTGATAGGTATGAGACACTATTGAAGACTGCAAAGCCTCACGAGTATAAACTGTTTCTCGTCACTATGGCCGGTATGGTGGATTGCCAGATGGGCTCCTTGTATCAAAGTGTAGTGAAAAGATGCTTGGAGGTAGATGCCAGTATCAGCGAAGCCCATCGTGTGAAGCTCATGGGTAATATCTTGACAGACTTAGAGCAGTTGGTCGCAGTGGCGTAATACTATACAACTATTCTCGAGATAGGACTGGTATAGCTTAGTCTTTCATAGGAATAAAATCCTAACTAAAAGTCTTGAAAGCCTCACTGGACTGCCGCTTTTGTTCAATAATAATTTATTCCCGGTAAGTATACAATATTTATTAAAATACTCCACCAACGCGCACAGCCGTTAGCTAAATGTAGCTTAACATACGCATGCTTAGAGGGTTCCAATGCATTTTAGCTTCAAGAAACTACTCAGCATTACCTATTCAGCGACCAATTTGCAGATTGAGCGACAGATAACCAAGTTGACACTTTGTAGACCTACCCCTGATACAAAGTCAGCTGAAGCTTGACCATTCCCTGGTCTGGGCTTTCAACATCACTTACCGCATACATAGGACCTTTGGGCGCAGCCAGCCAAAATCATTGACATACCTCTGGCAGATCGGTCTGAAAGTGGCGACTCTTCTCGTTGTAGAAGATGCAATGATCAACGACGGGAACTGTACCGCACGACCCCGGGGTTGCAACAAGCGCGTGGTGAATATTTTGAGCCAGCACTGCAGCTTGATACAGCACTTAATTACCTAAACAGGTCAGCAGAGCTGTTGCAGTGAAGCGCCACTGACTGATGGTGTTGCGAGGAGGCTGAAAGGAACGTACGAGGGGGCTTGAATGGCGAAGCTAGATTGGATGCGGATATGCTGCAATATTCTTACTAACCCTACAATAAAGAGTAATTCTGCAACGATGAACTCTTTGTTTGTTGAACGCTTTGCCTTGTGACTGCGAGTAACGTATATCATGAAGCCATTGTATATGTAGAAATTACGCTCAGCAGTCCCATGATTGCGAACCTGGACTTCCAGTAAGTCTGGTGAGCGGGGCTGGCCGCCGCATGTCATGAGCATAAGATCCGCCAAGACCTCGCGCAACGCTTCTTCCTTCTTCAAAAACGCAAGAACACCTTTGCGGTGCCATTTGCCTCTTCGTGAAAGTGGACTTGCTTGGCTGGTGCAAGCCTTTAACGAGAGTTCCAAATAGGCTTCTGTCAGACCATTCTTCGGATGACTGACAAACGAAAATCCGTATGTCGTATTTGAAATATCGTCTTTCACAGAAAAAAGATCACATGGAGGTTTCCATCTCTACATCAACTCCGCACAAAGAGACTCCGTACGTTCCAAAAGCGCCGTTGGCAGACGCCGGAACTCTTCCATGTGGACCGAGATTTCGTCTTTGTATGACACAGTCTGGCCATCGTCGCTCCTAAAACCAGAATCTCCCCAGCAGTCACATCCATTTCGCAGCAAAAAGCTCACGGCCTTGCGCACTTCTATGCTCCTCCAAAAGATTTTAAAGATTGTAGAGATTGTTGTTATAAACTATGTATCGTTGGCCGGGCATGGTCTCAACGAGCCTCAGGAACAACAGCCCTTGATAATCAAGCTGGGTGATCTAAAGTAAAACTTGTGGGATGGAATACCCCACACAGAAGATAGAATAAATCAACTCACTACTGCTGCTCATTACAAATGAGCCAACCTCAACCCAATTTAAGCACATCCAGTGCGACACTATGAGCTTGGAATGTAGTTCGCAAGTTATCTCTGTTGTTGTTGGGGTTTAAGCGCGCGGATCTCTTTTGTCTCCAACCCCACTTAGTTGATGTTTTTCATTTGCGGGGAAATTAGATTTACGCATTATTAATCCTTGGCTCTTTCGGAAAGTGGCGGTTGGGAAAGGGCTCCACCTTCCTTTATCACAATATTATTCTTGTATCCAGAAAAGGAGGGTGAATTGAACCAACCCCTCCCTGACAGACTGATGAAAAAAGAATTATGTTGACAATCAATTGTTACGAGCCCTGAATTTGCCGGGTGTCTTATTGGATGTGTGTATGTTCTGAGTTGAGTTGCTTCCCCGGTCCAAGTCCCCTGTACATCTTTATATGGGGGCCAAACCATGCCCTGAATGTGGCATTCATGTTCAAAAAGGGGACGGTTGCTTCCACATGACATGTAAGTTTTGGCTCAGGACTTAGACCACATGATCCTGGTTATTTAACCTTGATTATAGGCGTTATGTGCCGCCACGAGTTTTGCTGGGAATGTCTTGCTAGCTGGCGAAGAATGTTCTTAGGATCTGGAGAGTATGATCGCCTGGCTCATAACGACGGGTGCTGTTTCAGGACCAGCAGTCAACAACCCACAGAGATACGGGGCACTGCCATCCAGGGAGATGCATAAAACGTTCCAGTCTTTATTCTGACGGCACTCTATAGAACCAGATATATACTCTAGTAACGAAGTACCATCTATTTCAAGCAATCCCAAACCTGCTAAGGATTCACACTTGACGAGGTCTACCATATTCGAGCACATAGTAAAGAAGGAAAAAATGGGGCCCACAGAGCTGCTCAATTCTTGGCTTTATTGGGTCATGTCAGAAAGGATCTTGGGAACCCCAGTCGAGATTCATTCATGAGTTGCTCTCAGTTTTGAGACTGTAGTTAGGTGATAAGTTGGGGGTAAAAAGGCGCGACCGGTGTGGAGAAACGTACTATTAGGCATGGCTTTACCCATATCATACTATATCACTTTGGTGCTTACAACAATATCTCCCAGGTGGATATCGACCAACCCAGGAATCCCCCAGCCAATACCAACCAGTAGACCGCGTTTGATGGATTTGAATGTGCGAACCATATTACTAGCGACAGTCGCCGCCTTATCTGTGCCGTAGTGCCCAGAGGGAAGACAAGCGATGGCAATATTGTGTTTTCCAATACTGCCTAGCGTGTATGTGTTGTCATCAGAACTGTGATGCGGCAACTCGTCGTGTATGCTATCCAGCATAGCTTCTGCGGCTGACATCTCAATAGGCAGGGTGCAAATCCAGCCGACCGTATAGTCTTCATGTTGCAGAGTGGTGGAGCTGCCCTCGCTGCTTACTCGTGGCAGCTGGGTTAGTTGCCAAGATGGATTGCTTGAGGTCGCCATCTATGTATGTCATCGCTGAGATGTAGCTCGACTAGATATAGTTGCTCTATTATCAGTTCATGAAGCGGGGGGAAGAAATGAGGCTCTGGTCGATCGGGCGCTTACGCCTAGGTCTCTATTGGTGGTCATGTTAAAGTCGGGTCTCACAATTTTCTAGTTCCTTGAATATATTCAGTTGCACATGATGTTTGTTGCTGATCTGCCTGTAGCCCTACTTTGTCAAGTGTCCATATTCTTGTACGAATTAGGAAATTCGTGCTGTTATTAACTCTGCTGCTGCCTGCATAGAAGCGACTAATGTTGGAATCAACGAATAGACTTCACAGAGCAGGACACCAGGAACGTTTTTTCGACAACGAAAACGTTGAGGCCTTCATTCCGAATACGGGCGGGCTTTGGCATAAGCCTCATATGGATGAAAACCTCTTCTCTGTGGCTTTACGGAACTCGGAGCGGTCTCTTGATCTACTCATCAAGTACTAACGATACGGAGGAGATGCAACGTTAAATGCAAATCACTGGGCTCGTATTTGAAGCATTCAATGTTAATCTTGGATCCTTTTGACACCCTTAGTTCATACAACTTGAATGTGATAAAACGACGCAATGCTCAGATTGAAAGATCAACAAAGATAGGTTTCTGTGGAAAACTAGTTACAACCCTCCAATGCGCCAGCCCAGTTTAGCCATGATAGACCTTCCTTCTTGTGAGGATAACCAAGAAAGAAACTCCTGAAAATCAGTAGCCATTATTATCGTCGTCAGAAGCAGCTATGGCCCTCTGCCTGAGCGCTTCGACGCTCCTAGTCATGTTGGTCGCCATGTTAGTTTGCTCTCCCTCAGTAATCCGCACAATTTCTTCAGCCGCATCAATGCACCACTGCTTGAACTCAATTTTGCCGCGCTCAAAGTCAGCATCATTCATAGCCGCCAGCTGCTCCATGCGGTTGATGCCCGGCCGAATGTACTTGTTCGACACAAGCACGTACATGCTAGCCACATCTGCCGTTGCTGAGAAGCGTCCTTGCAGTTCGAAAGCGTTTTTGAGTAGATTCTGCTTGCTCCTTTCCCGGATCTTGTCAACTGTCTGTCCCTTGTCCAAGACCCGCTGAATCGGATTCAAGAAGCTTTGTAGATTCTCATCCACAGTCGTGGTAATCACGGTATGCACACTGCTAAAGAAAATTGCCATCTCCTCGACTTCTTTCTTGAGCTCCGTCAAACGGCGCATAGACTCTTCGAGGATCTGCATAATTTGCTCCTGTTGCCACTGTTAGTGTGCGCTTTGACGAATGGAAAAGAGAAGCGCGAGAGGGAGGCCTACCAGTTCGATCTTCTCGGAGCCCAGACGCTCAATCTTAGCATGAGTCTTCGCTAGGTCATTTTTGGCCTTGGTGAGACTGTGATGACTGGCTGAGAGCTTCTCGACCGATTTATTCAACTCCTCCCATAGCCTGGCTTCATTCTCGCGTGCCTCATCAAGTCGGGCTTGCGCCATCCGCCTTTGGCTGTCGCGACGCTCTGCGGCTTTGGCAATATAGACCTGTCTTTCTTTCATGATGCCCTCGGCATGGTCCTTGTGGTGCTTTTTCTCTGCCGCGATATCGCTGTCGCTCGACCCGAAGACATACTCCCTGGCCGTAGCGAAGAGGCCTTTCTCTCCTAGAATGTCACTGTCAGCACCAATTTAATTTCAGGTGCACGTTTCTCGTATCTACCTCGATATGGTGCTGGTCGATCTGGAACGAGCTCCCGTGCCCGTAACATTTCGTCCCATGCAGATGGGTCATCGATGGGTGGTTGTCCAAGAAGGTCATACAGCCTCCGTTGAGCCTCGTCAACGTCTCTTTGTGCCATTCGTAGCAGCTTCTTCTGCTCTTCAATGGCCCTCCTGGCGTCTGCTTCCTCTCTCTCACCCTTGAGTCTCTCGGCATCTGCCTTGTCAGCATCGGCTGTGTTTTGGGTTTGTTTTTCACCAGTTCTCGCTGACTAGATGTTAGTACAACGGCGGATATGGCACACCAACAATGTATAGACTTACATTTCTCATCTTGTGAACTCTTGAGGAGGTGCATAACCACCATTTTCCAGTACTCGAACTTTTCGGTAATGGCTTGCGCGTCCTCCTTAAAGTTCTCGGCATTGGTTGCCAGCCTCTTCATGGCTGCAGGCAAGTTATCGCGAGCATCTTCCACGTCACCGAGCAGATCAATAATATAGGATATGGTGCCCTCCGGAGCGATCATGCTCCGGGCGACGCTTTGCAGTCTGTTCATGCGCTTCTGCGCATCGAGGAAGGCAAGCCTACCGATGTCCGCGCAATGCTGGAGGTTTGTGTGAAAGTATTGCGATCTACGTCTCCGTTGAGTGATTAACAGCTGTATTAATCAAGTGCGAGTTGGCGCGAACTTACGGAAGCTCACCGATTTCTTTTCCCTTCACGTCCGTGATCTTCGTGTTGCTCACTTTAATATGTGCAGCTTCTCGCGTAGCGGCTGTCTTTAAACATAGAGCCATGATGGAGATCGCGTTGGGGGCTTGTGTAAGAGGCTTCGCCCACTCATTACTCACAAGCAAGTCACTTGCCTTGATGGACTGAACAACATCTCGACAGGACATTTGAAGTGTAAGCGCATAATTAGCTCGCTGCTGGGCTTTCAGGTCGAAGGGGTCGGATGGCTCAGGTCCAGAACTGAAATTCTGACCAAAGTCCTGTTGAGGCAGATAATCTGCGTCGCTCGGGATGGTCCTCCTGGGTTCGTAGCAATCCATTTTTTGTCAATAGCTAATTGAAGCAATTCATAAATACTTGTCTTTCAGTCTGATCAATTGGTGATAATGCAAAATTATGAACGGAGGAGAAGCGATTCAGACTTTTATCGCGAGATGTTCCCTTTGATCAAAGTCATGCCGCCCCGTTAAGAATGGCGTTTCGCCTTGTTCGCGGTTCGCCCACGCTCGGACCTTCAGAAGAGCGGCTGAGTTGAGTTCATTCCAAGACTGCCTGGGGCTGACTTTCAGCCCAACGCTATGACATGACAGCTGCAACCATAACAGGCGTGTTCCAGACCACGGCTGATGTGATGAACAGGCAGCTGGCGCCAGGCTGTCACAAATTAGTCTCAATAAAGTCAAGAGTTGTGTGAGGGGTAACAAAAATTAAGGCCACCAAACTATCAATTACATTTTCCAGCCTCAAGCCCCTTGCTCCACTCTGTGACGGATTATTATCAGCTGCAACAGAAATGAAGTGGATGAATTTTTGACGAGGGAGTCATCATACGAATCGTTTGCGTTCTGGTATATGCACTGCCTCGAAGAGTCTGCTTCTTGTCTGTTTCCAAGTCCTTCGCCATGGATGCCCTCCGGTGAAAAGCGGATGCAATTCACGCCACAGTTGGCGGCTTCCATCGCAAGCCTCAGTCCTTGTATCGGAACAAAGATATGTTTAACAGCAGGAAAGTGGGCCGGCTGATTATGGCAGTTAAGGATTAACGTATGAACATGTCTGTCTTGAGCTTAGCAAAGTCCTGAAGCGACTCACAAAATAACAAGTGGTATTGGAGAAGCTTGATTTTGAGTTGGAGTGGCTAGATAAGAATGTCATTTTCGCCTGTAAAGATTAAGGATGCCATGTCGTCGACCCAGTCCGCTATGGTCCGGGCAATGGACTATTCGTACAAGTCCAACGAAATCCGGCAGCCCTCATCCGTCACATATGGAGCTGACGGAAATGGAAACTCAGGTGAACTACTTGGTCAAGATAGCAAAGGATAAACTTGATCGAAGTCACCCATCCGCTATATCTTTGCATACTATGGCTGCAGAGTTTACATGGGCAGGCATCTTCTCATCCGCAAGACTTAGCCGAATAAACCAGCCGGAAGAGACAAAGCAACCAATATATTGGCAACGTCGACTTTATCGAGCCAATAATAATTTTTGCTCAGCAATAAAGACCAATAAGCCTTACCACAGCGAAGGGTTGAAAAGCTCGCAGCGGCCTCGAACGTGACAAATCGGTACCCTGTGGTCTGGAAACCGCCACTATCAAGCACATGATATAACGGCAATGTCTCATTGGTATTTAAAGTCATTATGGCTGGCGTGGCTGAATTGAGTACAAGGCAGCTGAATCCAGGAGGGCGATTAGACGTGACGGATTGAGAGGTCATGCCACCTCAGCGACGGGTGGGCCCGCACGTTCTGACAATATCACTGCCTATCGCGGTTTTCTACGGATTACACTCCTCATACGAGGCGTCTTGAGCCCTATAGATATTGCCTAATATGCAAGTTCATCGCCGGAATCGTATTGCACCCAAGCAGACATTATCAACCATCATGCACAGGATCGAGACTTGAACATTACGACAATGGAGAGCCTTTCAGATAGAGTCACTAACATCCATAGACTACTTCAATCTGCCAAGCAGCGTCTCAATGCTCTCGATAGCAGTTCCAAGAAGACAGTCGCCACCGAGGTCGCTGACATTCGCTCCTCTCTGCAGGACAGCTCGGTCAAGATTCAGCATGCCGCATCGCAAATGAAATCATACCTCTCGTTGCTCGACAATGCGGTCAATGCTGAAACAAATGTTGACATGGCCCCACAGATATCTTGGCTGGGCAGATCTCTTGATGGCATCATCGCCTCTCTGGACGAAGCCCAGGCATCAGCGGACAGAGCACTAAAGAGTACCATGGAGTACAGGTACCGTGTGCTGGATATAGAACAGAAGGTTGCGGCTCAAAGTGATCGCTTGAATGAATGCCAGTCGCAAGCTAAGGGGCTGGCTAGCCAGGCTAAGAGCTCCCTGAGCTGTAGTGAAGGGATACTCAAGCAGATACAGGCCCAAATCAGCGCCAAGGAAAACGAGATCCAGACCAAGACGGGTGAGGCAAACGAGAAGAGGAACAGGAAAACGCAACTCGACTGCGAAATCTCGCAGAAAACGGCTCAGATTGCAGAGACAGAGAGACGACGCAATAGCAAGAAGGAGGATGCTGGTTTGGGTCTGGTCTGTGGCCTTGCACCCTCAGAAGCTTTTTGACTGACTTCAGAATAGATCTTGACAGGCATCGGCATCTTCGCTGCGCCTTTTACCGCAGGGGCTTCGCTGGGACTGGCAGCTGCCGGAGCTGGTGTTGCAGGGTGAGTAGAGCTACGAGGCTGGTTGTCCAACGCTAAATGCTGATTTATGGATCTAGTTACAAAGCTATTGGCGCAATGGAGTTAAAGGACGAACTAAACTCCCTTCGATCCCGCGTGTCCACCTTGACCAGTGACATCGCCCAGGGCCAGCAAGCAATCACGAGCCTCGAGAAGGAGAAGCGCGATTTGCAAGCTTTAGTCTCACAGTACCAGAGGGACATCACAACCCGCAAATCAAACAATCAGGTTTACCAAAAGCAAATCTCCGAGGCCAACCGCATGCAGGGCGAGATCGTGACACTGAACGGTGTCGCAGAGACTACCACTTCCAATATCAATGATGTCAGCTGTGAGCTACAGAAGATAAAAGAGTGCCTGGACGAGTGCAGCTCCCTGATACAGGCTAAGTCCATTGACGTCTCGACTTCAGCAGCTCCTGTGGATCTAATCGTAGGGGTGGTTGTAGGGGCGGTCAGCACCAACCATCGGCGCGCAAGAGACTTCAAGAAGCAAAAGAAGATCATGCAGCAGGTCTCCCAGACGCTCGAAAAAGTTAACAAGGAGGTCCCGCTGCTACTGTCAAGCCAGGAGACAACGTTTTTAGATATTAAGCCGTGGAATGCTACTGAGGTACCAACGCTGGAGCTTAGCGATAAGATTCCCGAAATCTGCTATTTTGAGTGCTCTTAGATCAGTGAGGATCGGTTATGGATAGGCTAAGCAGATATTTCCTACATATTGAATGATATACTACATGTGATTTCACCGTAACACCAATTTTTGAAGGGCCCTGCTTATGCCGTCACCGGTACTCAACCCTTCGCCATCCATTAGACCAAGTACAAAGCATTCTCCAATAACATAAAAATAGGACCCGTGCCTCCGAAGGATCATAGGAAGTGTGCAACTCGGTATGACATAAATAACATCACCATTTCGAATGCTTGATGAGGTCAAACCCATATATCCATCCTCAGTCATAAAGAAGTGCCGACCTCTTGTCGTCCGCGCTTCTGCAACAGCGTAGAAGTTTATACTATGGCGGCCCCGGTGCAGATCTGCCTCTGAATCAAAAAACATCGGGCCAAAGTACGCGTTAAGAAGCTGTTTTGTGGTCATGGACCCCGATTCTTCTCCAATAAGTTTGAGAAACCCTTGAACATAATCCGGTATTTGCTTCTCCTCCACCATTTCATAGAGTATCTTGCCATCGTCATAGAGGTTAAAGGGAAGTATGAAGAGGAAGGCCGCAGCCAGGTTAGCAAACTCTATTGAGGAAGCGTCTAGCCGTGCCATGCCTGGTCCGAAACAATCTGCTAGGATTGTGCGAAAGAAAGCTTGCAGCCGTGGGATGCCAGTCGGATAGGGAGTGGAAAGACCAGGTGCCATGGCAGCATTGACCCAGTGTCTCTTCTCCTTGGCTGAGAAAGGCTGGGTGACAATTCGACTGATTGTGCCGGCCATTACTCCGCTGACGAAGAGTGTTCCTGGCTCGAAGTGAAAGTATGGTTGGACCGATCCCCCAGCTTTGTACCAAGTCGGGTCAATCCTAAAGGACTTCGTTCCGCAATACCAGTGTGGTGCCCAAGACGGTAAGACAGAAAAGTCTACATTGCACAAGATTCCCTCCTCTGGAGTGATAACTCCACTTCTTGCATAAGATAGGAACTCAAGCGATTGATCGCGGGTTATGGTCTTGCGAGCATAATCTTCATAGACGCCCTCAACCGGACTGGTGTAAGACGGCATCTCGAAATCGCGAGCATCGCTGGCCAGCCCCAAGACGGCATAAAAACGGTCTCTTGGGTCGGTGCTTTGACGCGTCATACAGCTTCGCAGAAGATCCAGCATTCTTGACGGTGCTTGAGTGCCCCATGCCCGATTGAAAACCAGAGACGTCCAATTGGACATTTCCGTGACGAGGACAACTGGTGCCGTATCTAGAATACTTAGATAGTTTGTGTTATGGGGAGAAAGCAAGGAGGTCAGCAATCTGTAGGCATTGGCAAGCTCCTCCCAGTCGAGAGACATCTGTCCGCAACGTAGGGTAACACTGCGAGCCAATATGACTTCCTGGTAGACCCACAATCTCGCCCACCAGGCTCTCGAGAAAATTTGGCGGATTGCCGTCCATACTACTGAATCGAAGACGTCGGGTATGTCATTCAAGCTTCTGCCGGGATTAACACCCTGGTAACTGTAGGCTGACCAGACACCCGCGAGTTTCGAGAGGATGTTCATAGCGAGAGAACTATCTTCCTCTTCCTCCCCCAGCCAAGCCACGACTCGTTCTGCCTGTTGGAATATTTCTGCCATGAGCAGTACCTGCTTGCAGCGTTCTGAAACGTCGGCCTGGTTAATGCAAATGCCATCGATCCAGAACACCTGTGCTTCCGTTTCGTCACGGATATATCTCAAGGCAATACTGAGATTCATTGTTATGGTAATCTCGGCCCCAGAGACGGAAAGTTTAGTGGTACTCGTTGGATCACCCCATACGTATGAAAGGGCCTTGTATGATCCAGCGGAAGAAAGGGGTGTCTGTCTCAAGGCGCAACGGACAGGGTCGTCTTGGTTAAGCGCAGGGTAGATCGTCAAGAGCCTGATCTGTTTGGTATCCTGGGCTAGTGGACTGTAGGTATATTGTGCTGTGGCTTCCATAGCGTCTGCACAGAGTTGTCGTGCAATGGTTGTTAAGGATCCAGCTGACTCGCCGTGTGATGAAGTTCGATTATGAGGTTAAAGGTTAAGGCGAACTGTACATACACTGGGAACCTAAGGCGGTGCTCTCACAAGGCGTATGTAGTATCTCAGCTGGCTAACCCATAAATACAAAATATTAATGTGCCATTTTCCCAAGTTGTACGGCGCTAGTTAGAAAAGGTCTCCGCAAAATTACGGGAAATACCATTCCGGAGTCTGGTTAAATACCCCTATTGCCGGAATAAGGGCTAAAAAAGCCAGTTTCGACTGTAAGGAGCTAAATATGCGTGGCGTGGTCTAGATCGTCAAAGCCCGGATGCACTTAACGCCGATTCGGTATTTATTATATAAGGCGTGCTTGTAGCGCTAATTGCTGCATTCTGATGACTGCTAGTTTCTAGTAATTCGAAAAACGTTTATATCGAGGGACGTATGTAAATGGACACTGTCAGCCGTAGGTCATTTGTATGCCACCTAGTCTTAGGAAAGGCGGGCGACAAGGCAACGGATAGGTGCGGCGGATGACAGCCACAATTTCCTTAATGCCCTTCTATCATCGCGCCAAGCAAATGCCAAAGATTTTTTTTTTTTTTTGGATTGATGCCATTTGTATTGAAGTGCGCGGTATACTTGACTGCAATGCATGCCTATCCAGTACCTTAATTACGAACGAAAGTACCTATTCAATCGAACGATGCCTCATCGGCTCATAGGCGGTGTCTGTAGGGAATAGCTTCCCCTGAGAATACAAACCACTATCCTCCGGGTCTGGTGACGGACTCCGTGAGTTTAAAGCGGAACGGGAGTTCTTCGCGAAGTTCGCCGAGCTACCACCAACCATGTCCTGCTCGATATGCTTATAGCTCGAATTTTGGCTCCGGAACCCGCCCGTAGCGCGACGGACAGCGCCCATGAGAGGCAATTGGGAACCAAAAGTGTTTTGCTTTGTTGCCGAACGCCCTTTGCCCGCTCTCCACGAGAAAAAGCTGAGGATGATGGATGCAAGGAGGGCAAGGCTGGCACAGATCCAAATTGAGCGGAAATAGAGGCTGCCCCAGTGTGCAACTATCTTACCAGAACCAGTAGTCTTGAGACTGGTCGTGTGTATAACCAGCTTGTTCACAAAGGTGTAAGATAAGGCAGCTGTAGCAACGGCAGCAACAGTAGAAACCTGGGTAATGAATGGTTAGTAGTTGGACATACAGGCTTTGCCGAAGACCCTGGAACCTACCCAGGACAAAATGGTGGCCACAATAGCACTCCAGTAAGAGCAAAATGCAAGAATACCACAGATGGCAGATAAACCGACACTGGCAGCAGTGGTTAACAAGCCAGCATAAACAAGTGTCGGTGTTGAGCCGATTAGATTGTCTTTGATAAGATCTACTCCCCAAACTCGCCAAAGTCTAGAAATTCGAAAATTAGTACTTTACCCCTATAAGATTTTATATCGATGTAGACTTGCCGATGGAGGTCGAAAAGCTGCTCTCCCCAGGCAGAGCAGTAGTCAGCCTCGTAACCTTCGCCCTTCTTCTTCCCACTACAGTAGAGAGCTGAGAATAGCGCAAAGAAATCTTTCTCTTTTGAGAAGTCGTGAGAGTCCGGAAGACCTTTGTAGGTCTCTTTGCCAACTTTCCGAGTGTATTGTTTTGTGTCAATCTATATGACTCGTTAGCAAGAGCGGCGTACCTTTTTGGTCTGGACTGACAAGAACAAGGTATAAATCAGGTGTAACAGGTAAATGATCCGAATTGTTCAGTGATCCAGTACCAGCTCGTAGTAAGATCCCGACTCCCACAAGGAGTAAGAGCTGAATAATGAGGGCGGCTGGTATTAAGATAGCACGGAATCCCAGTCTTTTGAACATGGCGAACAGATGTTAGCAATGAGCTGGCGCCGGCAGTTGGACGAAGACAGCCTCGGCTTTTCTATTGAAATAATTCTGTAGGGGGGGTTCTGCGGGGAGCAGAGGTTCAAGTACGCACCGATCAGAGCTAGTAGAGTGGAATGTGCCGTGGCATTTAAGTCTTGTCCTGTATTGGAGATGGCGTTCCTGCTTTTGGCCGTAAGTCAAGTGTTAAGCCTGCTGACCAGCGCCACGTTAATGGTCACTGCCGCAGAAACTATTGAAGTGGCTGAAATTCTAGACCTCCACGTATCCGGAGCTGAATCCCAGTCGAAGGTCATTGGCCACACACAACAATGCCGAAGTTCAAAAAAACTGAAGTTGCGGTTATTTATGGTGGTTGACTGTCAGGGGGGCCCACTAGGAAGCTGAAAGCAATATGGCTCTGTCAGTATGAGGCTTCTGCTTGTTTAGTCCTATGCCTAGCTCATCACAGTCTAGATTCAGCCGTAAATGACCCCTCTAAGAATTAGTGGGTTCGACTCCTCGTTATTGATAATTCGACCCTCATCCGTCCTATAGTCTATGCCGCTCGAATGGCACTCCAGCACCGTAGAGATCTGCTACAAAATCTTGCAAGAACCACGACAAGTTCCCACCACGCGGCCCTCGCGTCCTCGTCCAGCCATGCTGCTTCAAGCCTACCTCCTCACTTCAGTGTCAGCTCTTGTCGCCAATGCTGCAGTTGCAGAACCGGTAACCTTTCCTATCTCCAACGCTCTATGTCCACTCATTCCTCCTCCTGCGGCGCCCGGAACCACATGCGGGCCATACACACATCGATACTGTGATACTCCTACAGCATCACTCTCGTGCTGTAAGCCCGCAGACGATGATGGATTGAAGCTCGTTCCCTTTACGGGGTACGTCGACCCGCCAAAGGACTACGTTGTCGACGTTGAGAATTATGCTTTCTACCACATGCTGCACGTGGAGTACCTGGTCGAGTTTTCCAAGAATCCCATGCCCTTCCAAACGCCATTGAGCCTACCCTATTGCGGTATCAATCCCAATCCCAATAGAAAACGCGAATTGGAGGAAGGAAATTTCCAACGTCGCAACCTACTGCCCAGGATTAAAATTGGTGGTACCTTGGGACAGATTGGTGAAGGTCTTAAGCATGTGGGCAAAGAGATCCAGAAAGGGGTGGGCTCCATTCGTGAGTGATAAGACGTGTGCTTCTTCACCATTTCTACCTTTACTAACAAGATAAAGCCATTCCATTTCTAGACAAAGCTCCTACACCTCCCAAATTCCTTCCTCGCCCGCTATGCATCCCTAGAACGATTGAAGTTCCTGTTCACTTCACTGTGTTTACAACAAACTTCACAACATCAACACTCATCAACAATACGGTTCTAGAAGAACAGATGCGGGTAACCAACGAAGCCTTCAAACCTCTCGGCATAAGCTTTTTCATATCATCACTCAGCTATCACATTGGGCGTGAGTGGGAGCGGTTTACCCACAACAAAAATGTTGTTAAGGGTGACTACTTTTCATACGCCCAGAGGATCAAGGCCGAGAATCGATACGGCGGAAACGACGAAGTCAATATCTGGATAGTAGAAAAAATCGACGATGCAAGTTGTGAAGGTGAAAACTTTGTTTGGACCGATGGATACTGTACCCTGGGTCGAAATGTCAACACTGCGGGCCATGTCGTTGACGGCTGTGCGATAACCATCGGCTCTCTTCCCAACGTGACCTGGAGACATGACAGCCCGGGAGACGGTTCAACTTTGACCCACGAGCTTGGACATTGGTTTGACCTGGATCACGTATTCCCAGAAGAAGCGGATGCAGGCTGTACCGGCGAGAGTGATCTCATCGAGGACACATTCCAGTTTCCCCACGACAAGAACATGTTTCAAGCTGAACAACCCAGGTGCTGCTCGACTAAATCGGGAAACAAACTGGAGTGGAGCTTATGTGCAGATGGTAGCACCTATAACGTCACGAACTACATGAGCTATAGCAGAATCAAGGGGAAGATAATACCTGGCAACGATCACGGAACTATGCCATGGACTACTGAGCAACGCGCCCATATATTCTCCAGCTACTTCACCCACCGGCGAGCCGCACCTAAGAAAGTCAAGATTACATGCAACGATTACCCTGTCTTCTTCGAAGAACCTGCTTCCAAGGTGAAAGCGAGGGCGTCCGCCCTGGACGAACGCTCCTCATCGGGCTTTGCACTTCGAGGGCCCAAGCTTCTGAAGCAAGGCAGCCGTTTACTAGAGCAACTGATCAAGCGTTGCTCTTCTCCACCAGACCCAAACCTCGTGGAGGCGATCAACATTTATACTGGCGAGGTCGTGACTTGCGACAAGGACGGAAATTGCCAATCACCGTCCACTGGCCCTCGCTGCCCTGACGGTACGAGCCCACCGTGCCGACTCGATCAGCACTGCTTGGGCGGTTCAGAGCCGCCCTGTAAAGAGGTCTGTCAAGATGGTACAGCGCCGCCATGCACAGAAAACGGGGGCAGCACGTGTCCCGATGGGCTGCTATCATCATGTCTCGGTGGAGGCGTAGATGGCGAAAAGCCTAGCAATAATAATGGGATCAAACGTCCTATTTGTCCCGCAGGATGTAAGGTTCACGACAACAAGTGCGACAAAACTACGGCCCCAACTTGTATCTTCCCTGACCCACGAGTCCCAAATCCTCGAGGCGCCTGCGCATGTCGTCCGGGTTTCAAGGCTTCTGGTTACAAAGACACTGACACTACCAAGCAGTGGCGACTGCCAATTCCAGGACAGGAGCATCGGGTTTGGGTTGCAGAGGGGGTGAAATGCGATACTCTATGTTCAGTTTCCACTGGAGCGGGTAGTTGTAGGGAAGTCAGCGAAATTGCGGAGGAGTGCGTTGGGAATTAGAAAATCTTCATGCTGCGTTCTCTTTGAAGACAGGGGTAGTTTCCCTCATAGCATCATCCTTAATAAAATCATTCAAAGTTCAGGGCATGGTATTCGTAAAGTGAGATAATAGTCAAAGGTCATAGTGCCAATTGCCGGAATGATCCTGCCGGGGTCTATTGTAGTATTTAACTGTAAAGACTATAACGACCTTTCTCAATACTAACATTCCTACGACAAATAATGTAATGCTCACTCTATAAACTCACGGACTTGCAGCAATCAGTGTTTTGTCATCCAGTAACAGTTGCTTTAGCCTAGATACAGGAGTATAAGTAAACCCAGATCAAAAACCACCGCCATCCCAGGAACTTCAATTTTGGATACAGCGTTAGATCCTCCATCGGATTCTTCGTCAGATGCTTCATCCGATGCTTCGTCAGATGTAGACTCGGGATCTGACTCCGACGAAGTCGAATCAGCTGCGGGCAGCGTGATGTCGTACCAACAATTACACGAAGTCGTTGTTATGCCGTTGCAGTTTGAGAAATCGTACTTCACCATCGCAGCTTGTTCGTTGAGGCCCATTTCTGTAAAGCGCAAATACTGATTAACAGTGACGGCACAACCAGCCCAGTTTTGCGTCACGGCAGGCAATTCCACGTTAATGCCATCGTTGACTACTTCGGCGGCGTAGGTGCTACCATTAGTGAAGACCTCCCAGGACCCGTCATCTTCGATAAACTCAATGGTTGGACCGTAGCCTGTATCCAGCGGCAAGTGTGGACAGGTGAGCGAGCTTCCCCGAAAGCAATCGCCCGCTTGCATGTTGTATGCTTGGGCGCCTGTGTCCATGTTATAGACTCCGGGCACGATATCCACCGATCGCTTCATAAATTGCGTAGCCCCTGCGTGAGCGCTTGGCAATTCTCCCAGGAGGGCAATTCCCAGCATAGCGAAATCGCGTTTTGCAGCGCCGGTGCTCGATTCACTGGTTAGTGGTAACTTCATGACAGACAACAGCCGTTCTGTGTTTATTGAAATTTGTGGAACCTTAGAGCATTTCTCAGCCTGGACGTCTTAAGGACCTGCGACCAAGGAAGCCTTGATTGAGATGATAGAAGTCACGTACCATGTTGGTGTACATTGAAGGCGAGTTTATGTCAGCGTCAGATATATAAGGGGGGTGAGAAAATGGTCGAATTCAAGTACGAATGATCGTGTAGTAGAGAATATAAATTGGAGGAGCTGTTCTTATATCTACTCCTGGGGGCTTCTGCCTATCTTCGCTTGCCGCCATGCATTCCTGCAGCTAACTAGTTCCTAGATAGTAAACTATGCTACCTATTGGGTATACTGTGATCCAATTGTCTGCTATTACTAAATAGTGAACATAACAGCAGCAGCATCTGGGGATATGTTAGAATGTTAAAGGAGGGCTATATAAGATTGTATTGTACATTGAGAACAGGCTTATGTGATGTATTAAATATACGGGCTACAATATCATAATAGTACTTTGACATCTTTCAATCTCCGTGCGATCTCGGCCCATCGCATAAAGGTTCTTTAAGCGTGTTCCTGCCCTAACCGTTTGTATTTCTTTCAACTAATGATAGTGCTTACGATGGTATGTGCAGGTGCCAATAACATGTAGGCAGTATGGTAATCCCGAAATTAAGCGGAGGCTTTATACTCGGCTCGCCCTGCTCCCGGGGCCAGCTAACCTTAGTTGATATAATTATTATTAAAGAATCAAAACTAACATGGAACTAACATGCGATGGACTGGGCTCCTTACCGCAGAGTGTTCTCGCTGTGTTGCTAATGGTCCCTCGACCAGCGGGAATTCTACGAGTAGTGACAGTGTGGGTTGAGCCTCGATTTGTTTAAATATGCTTTTCTCAGGCGTATACCTACAAGAAGATCTGAAGACTCATGTAGCAACGCCCAATCAACGAGCGCAGAGGTATTTTGGCACAATGACGATGAAAAGGCTACCTCCTGCTTTGATGCGGGCAATAGCAGTCTACTTGTCCCTGGTACGAGATATATTGGGGAACTCGAGACAAAAAGATCTAGTGTGGTGTGGGTAGCTCACGGCTACTATAAAGCCTTAATGACCTAGTGCTCTGGCAGATACAATAGTAAGCACGTATGGAAATAAGCATTCTTGATCGCAGTATCTGAGACAGTTCAATTACGACTCAAGGCCTTGTTTTCCAATCCATCTCCACTCTTTGCACTAGACCTGGAAGCCATGGAAGTTGGTGGCAAGCTGGGACTCTGTGGGCGGAGATCTCTGGATAACGAGGATGAACCAGCCCGCCATAGAGGGGTTTCATTGCATGAAACGCATGGCATGGCATAGGCCCAACTCTCGGGATGGTGACTGACTTGGGCTAAGCTGTAAACTTCAGGACAGGTCCAATGGGACTCAGCGAAGACACTAGAAGCCCTCGACAGCTAGGGGGATAACGTAGGATTTACCGCGAGAGAAAATGAGTGAAAGAGCACATTATACGCTTGCGACTCTCATCGGTTATAGGACCTCCGGTCTTGTTATCATCTATTAAAGGTGGCCGCATATATCATAGTGCTTCGTTTAAGGTCCCCGAATTCTATAGCCTGCATCAATCATCCGATGTAAGCGCCTGGCCGAGGGGGTATTGATTGTTCATTTAAGAGTGGCTGGTACCTTTCGGCTTGGCGTCGGCCATTGTGGCTTGATATTTCGAGGTATTAGTGAGGGTATAGTCTCTAAAGTGAACAATACGACGATTGGCAGTATATAGTGGGAAAGGATTATCTACATAGGAATGTAAGATCTTCTTGCCATGCAAAACAGGATTATACCATAATAATAAAGCAGTCAAGCTCTTCGGATTGCAACTTCCAGCCAGGATTATAAGCGGTAATAAAATTTCTCTGATACTATGAATACGGATGAAGAGGGAATTCAGGAGAAATTCCCTAAACACACGGCGACATCACATTGATGTGAGACGAAGACTCTGAGGGTCTCACTGCCCCGGGTACTAGTAGCATCTATCTTGCCGTTTGTGCTGCTAAATAAGGATCCTAAATTCAGCCACAAACTTGTATTCTGTTGCAAACGGGATTGGTGCAAAAACCCTATATTTAGCTTGACTAATGTAGTCGGCATAAGGGCGCTTTTCGATCACGCGATAGCCTTGGGTTATCTTTTGTGGCACTGTAAGTTGGCCATACTTGAGACTACCCTATAGATAAGTGATAACACGGCGCGGAGGCTGAGTTTGCTGTCCCTGGTAACACACTATTAACGCCCCTTTTAATATTATGACGTCACCTAATTTAAGCATTCCGGTAAAGAAGATGGCTGAGTACATATATATCTTTTGTCAGAACACCGTAGTATGCTGTATTCTCCGCTCTATTACCCAATTCACATTTTTCAATATGTTCGCATAATTTATAGCTTAGGCACTCTTAGTTCAGTAAGTGGTTGTTCGATGTTACGTGTTAACACTTCTCTCCTTCCAATAGCAATATGGCCGATTCAACCGCTATCGTTGCGCTGATTGTTTCTGTTGTTGCTCTAATCATCGCTCTCGCCCAACTTCTTGCGCAGGTTATCGGCACCGTCGAGGGCTATCGGAGATGCCAGGCTGCAGTTATGGGGGCATGGGCTAAGAAAACCCATCGCGTGTGGCACTGGCGACAATGTCGATATGAGACGCTCTTCACTACTCCAGAGATTGTATTGACACCATATGATCCAGCAGGCTCAGAATCCGTTGCTGTGACTGGATATGAGGACTCACGCAAAGATACATACGAGTTGGAAGATAAAAGTGATCCAAGCCACCAGCTGGTATGCTGGGTACATCTTCTCAGCGCCCTGCATGAAAGCATAGCGCCAATTGCCCAGGGGCTCTTTGCAACAACCACCCGTCAGAGCCAACGACTCCATAACACAACCTGGCCGACAATATATTTCCGACAAAGATCATGGGATTTCATGCCTCCCGACGTCGTACGCCCCTTCGCAACCACCCGAGCCAACGATATTGCGGTTCTGGCATGTCGGGCGGGTGTAACTTGGAAGGACTTTCGACCAGCCGAAGGCATTTTGGAGGGACAAGGTGGAGGTCACATCTTTTCAGCGACAACAGTTCGAGGAATAGGGGTAATGTTGAACTACACCAAGATTTCCGTTTCATCTAGCTATGGGAATGATGGCCAAAGTTCAGAATCTCCCGCTCATCTCTGCGTTTGTACTCCTGAAGCGGACATGATGTGGTTCGGCATACTAGGAGGAAACCCCATACTTTTGGCACACGGCAAATCGCATCCTAGATATCGAATTGGGACCATGGATGAACTTTATGAGACTCTTTGGGAAATTGATCCGGAAGGGATTGCAGTAAAGCACTGCAAGGAAACACAGGGAAGGCAGGCCGGATTACTACATGGAATTTGTGATATCGTGCCAATGCTAGCACCGTGGCTACGCCAACCATACTCCATGGTCAATGAGTACCCTAGGCCACTGGGAGGCACTAAGGGGCTAACATGGCATTGCACTGCTTATAAGGTGTTTTTTGAGGAGCTCCAGAAGTACAACAGGGCTGGAACATGGCAGACCCGCCAGATCGAAATCTACTACGAACATTTGCGCCAATGCTATGGAGTTGAGTGGGATGGCGTCAGTAAAGGCCTTAAGAATCGTCAGATGGATTTCTACGACACTTTGGAAATGCAGTATAAAGAGACTACCGATTACTTTACGGGTGTGCTTCCACCCTACTGTTATGCTACCGATACGAAGTGGAAACAATCTCACTACATCGATCTGGTCAGTGCACATCTGCGTGAAGCACCACGCTCCTTCGCGGATGGGGAAAGGGATGTTAGGGAAGGCAGGGGCATATACGACTATCTCAATACGGATGGAGACAGATATTGGCGGGGAGAAGCCATGTATTACTACTGGTGCTATATGCCGGACTACGTGAGATATATGGGTCAAAGAGGTTGCAGAAACGCTCAACTGGTAGAGGAAGCCTGGATTACCTTGATATTTCGGGCATTCTTGTGGCAACGAGCACACATCCCTATTGAGAACGACCCACCGCTCCCATCGCAGTATTATGGCAGCAGACTGCCAATTTTCATTAGCTAAAATCAATAGCCTGCTTTAGTTTTGCCGGGAATTCTTTCTCTGTGAGGTTGATTCACAATGTCTCAGGCGCATTATCCGAACAACTACTCCACACTCCCCGAGTAAACCGAGGACGCCTTTTTTAGAGCCCGAAAGTGGATTACCGGTCCCGAGCAAACTATAAACTCTCCGATGGTAGGGCATGTTCCGGTCCGGAAGCAGAGGCTAAGTTTCAGACCCGAAGGTATTCTTTTCATCCCTCTTCTCGGCTTTTCTTGGTGTCCGTATAAGCACTCGGCGCCGAAAACACCTTTTATATCTTCGACATGATAAGTACTTAAAGCCTAGCCATCCCCGTATTTTCCCGTAGTGTACAGCAATTCGCAACCCATACAATTTCAGTTTCCCTTTCTATCAAGTCTAAAATTGCATCCAACATAGTCATCATGGCGGCCACACAAGAGACATCAGTGGTCGTAGTAGGCAGTAGCCTCATCGGCCTCTCGACCGCTCTTTTTCCCTCGCATTTGAATGTCCCCACTATTCTCGTCGAGTGACACCCCCGGAGCTCCCTACATCCTCGAGCTATCGGCTATACTGCGCACACTATTGAGCTCTTTTGCACTGTTAGCGTTAAAGAGAAGCTCAAAAGCATTCAATGGTCTGGCGGTCCCCCTCGACGTATTGTTGTCGAGAGCCTCGCTGGCAAGTAGAAGGAGGAGCAATCCTGGTCCAAAAAGAAACTCAACGGCAATACATCCAAAGGGCCACCTGCTTCTTTTTCTGTCTACTCTCCTACTGAGGGCGTGGCTATTCTGCAGGATTTAATTAAGTCTATTCTAAGAGACCGCGCAGTTAAGCTTAAGTAGATCTAAAGCTTAGGTATACTATTAATAACTGGAGCTAAAATGATAGCAATATTATAGTTAAGGCTACTAATCAGGAGGGCATGAAGGTTTATGTTAAGGCTAACTATATAGCTATATACAATAATAATTATAGCTTTATAAGAAAAAAGCTTGATATTTAGCATTATAGTATTGGCTTTCTTTATAAGCTCTAGAGCATTATGTTTAAGTATAAGCCCTTAAAATAATACCTTACTTATAGCTATTATCGATTTTAAATTAATGGATATAAAGATGGCTTTAGGGCCTTTATAACTATATATAGTAATAGCTAATAGGTAATTACTTAATATAAAAAGGCTAAAGATCTAGAGTTTATACTTAATGAGAATATATAGTAAATTGCTATTTATAAAGCTATTAGTCTAAAAGGTGTTCTTCATAATAATATTTAC
>JAJJWM010000812.1:0-11362 GCA_021655865.1 Fusarium guadeloupense
ACATAATTTAGATTGCAAATTAGGAGTCATTATAGTAATCATCATAATGATTTAGTTATTAATAGTATAATATAAATAAAGATTATACTTTAATTAACTATAGTATATTATACTTAATAGTACTTTATACAATAAGATACATTATATTATATATTAAACCCTTATTCTAATTAGTATTACTATTTCTATATGTAGAATGTTATAAAATTAACTCTATACCTTAGCAATAATCAACCCTACTAGGTTTAAAGTAGGCCAGTAAAATCAACTCTACTAGAGTTGATTTAGTCATTAGCTACTAGGGTCGAGAGCTCTAAGGACTGTGTCTCCAAACTATAACAAGACTTCCTGGAGAGATGGCTGACAAAACGTGTTTTTCAAATCGTGGGCTTAAAAGAATAGCTATGGATCTCTGAAATAGGCAACGGTGCTCCCTCTTTGTATAGGAATGGCCACTAAATTGGCCTTACTTACTACCCATTCCCAGAACCGAGTAAGGTTTAGGGCTGGGAGCTTATATTCAAGACAGAAAGCTTGACTTTGGTCATCTCTCTTCTACCCATTGTTGCCGATCTTTTCTTCATATGACCTCAATTTTGTATACATCATGTCATATGACTAAGGAACCTCTTGGCAGAAAGGAAGTAGTATGATCTTATATACTGTAGGTATGATGATTTAATCGTAGAAATCTTTTTGATGTTTAAGTAAAAGGAAATTCTCTGAAGCTAATATCATTGGCATCAGACCTTAAGCGGCATTTAGGAATAGGATAAATGCAGTAAACCTAATACTTAAAGCATTAAATATACCAAAGTGAATATACCTTTTTTTAGCGATATTGATTCTATATGGTTGGATGATTTACTCCCTAGAATGATTGAGAGTGAATGATAGAAGGAAACATAATCAGAAGTCATTAGGCGGTCAAATTGCTTATAAACTTTAAGCTCCTATCCAAATGCTGTTGATATCCCAGGACCGGTTTACCGTTACGGATATACCAGGCAATGTGGGCTATATTTTCTTAAAGGACAAGGGCTCTACTGGCGACTGGGATAGGAAAGACTTCCATTTGGAGAAGTGGGTACTAAGCTCGTAGGAAGCGGTCTCGCCAAAAATATCTACCATACTCGGGAGCATGGACTATAAATGCTCTGCCCTCTCAGCAAGGCTGTGAACTTCAGATGGTTCGTCATATTCTTGGGGAGTGCTGCCTTTTGTCGTGGTTAGTTGGCGAAAAGCGGAATAAAATAGAAACGTTTTCGTTTGATGACTTGACGTACACTTGCAATCGAGGCTGAAGTATAGCTTAAATAACTGATCGTATACGGTAATTGCCCCATCGATTGCTCGAACTCTGATTTCACTTCCTTGGTCTCTTGTCTTTTGGTAGAAACGATCGAGGCCGGCAGAAATCTTGATGTGGCTATGTTCAGTTGGGAGTGATCCAACCCTTGATGATGGTGGTTGTGTTACACCGGGACTAGCTAGATCTGGGTCCAAATTATAGCTCCACGAAGCGTCGCCTTCGCTCAGGTCGCCTTCGTTTAGAATGGAATGTGTGCATTCTCTCCGATATTCGCAACCTGATTCCGAAATTCTATTCTCGACGTCATGGGCCGATGCGTTTGACGGCCGATCTATCGGCAGTTTCGGATGCAGTTCCTCATCAATGGTGAGAATTTGTAGCCCAGGTAGGATATCATCTTGGCTGGTATTGTTCGCTGTGTTGAGGTCGCCTGACCTAGTAGCCGCTGCATCTAGTCGTAACCGATGTTGCCTCTCTCTATATCGCTGCACTCGGAGGCGCGTCTGTTCGCGTCGAGTCTGAATGGGATCGGCCGATGGAGCATATTGTTCCTCTCGGCCCGTTGGCCGTTCGGGTTCTCCCGAAGCTGAAGGATTTGGACGGGCCGAGTTGTTGGCTGCTGAGATCGGTTCCGTAACGGCTTGGTTAGGTGCGTCGTATGGAGTAATCGAAGATTCATGGGTAGTCTCACGTATCGGTTGGGAACATCCATTGATGCAACTGGCCGACTCATTCTGTACATCCGTTTGAGAGTCGCGGGCTTGCTTTTGTTGTCGCATTCGTTCTCGATAGGCTTTGGCTTTCAGTCGGTCACGTTCCCGGGCATGTTTCGCGGAAACCGGTCGAGGAGCCATAGTTCTTGAGCTTTGTATTACCAGGTATTATGTTTGTGCAAAGGTAATGTTCATCTGGACCTACGATCTTGTTTCGTTAGATACGCGGTTTTTGTCCCTCATTTCACCGCTGACGCATTCACCGTTTAAAATTGAGTCATCACACATTATCACAAATAATCACTGCGGTTCAAGCATGGTAATCACACGTGCGGCACTGGGAAAGCGAGCCTATTGGATGAAAATTGTGAGTTCTCTTGTACACAAACTTTAATCGAGACTTCAGTAAGATGAGATGGCGTCTTTTCTATGGTAAGATGGAATGCTAGAGCACAAGAGGGCGAAATCGCGACGACAATGCTTATGACAATAGTCATGTTGGGTGATATCCTACATGCTAGTTCCTCCTATCACAGTACTAATGATATTCAGATGCTACGTGCACTTTAAACGCTTACAGACTGCCGAGCTTATCCTAGAACACAGGCTGTAGTGCTAGCATAGTAGCTGTTGTGCGATGCCCCTGAGCTAGTGTGGGTACCATTACCGTCATGCCCGTCCCGGATTGGCTGTAGGACAGCGTTACCGCCGTAACCCGATGGGATTGGCTGCATCCCAGGTTTTTGAGCATAGGTGTAACGCTGTGTCGGCCAGGGTGTAACGCTCTGCGATAAGCTGCCTTATCATCATACACAATGTTAACTAAGCCTATTTCGGTAAGGACAATTCAATTCTTAACTTAGCAATTCTGTCTCCACCTCCATCCTCAATTATTCACGATGCTAAAGATTGCCATGACTGTAAAACTAAATGTTAATACCAGACAGTACCGCTACAGAATGGGACCCTTTCGGCCCAAACTCGCCATCCGCAGAAGCGCTTCTCATCCTTCGCCCTAAAAATGCCGCTGCAAGATTCGTCTTCTCAAACGTCATTGACTTTCTGCAAGAACAAAACTATAATGCAGATAACACCGCACGCTCCCATTACGCAAAGTACATCTGGTACTCTAATGAGCTTACCACCGACCCAGCGGTGACTCGTCTTGTCCATTCAAATGCCTATGCATCATCATCTTCACCTTCGTCGTCATCGAAAGAGGGCATGCCGAGTCCGGTTCCCATCTGGATGGGATTTTACTTCATTGATCCAAAAGTTAAACCTTTACTTCCTAGTCGAGGATGGGCTGTTGGAAAGTTGAGCTCGAAAAGCCTCACTCTTGAGAAGCCAGTAGTTGACTTGTTACTCACCATATCACGACGGAATCGTGTATCCAGAAGACATGCATGCTTAACATTTGCCCAAGAAACAAGGATGGCTTGTGTCAAGGTTGAGTCAAGGGCTGCCGCAACAGTCAACAACTACACCATCTCATCGTCCCACGGAGGAAACACGGTTGTTTGCGCAAAGGCTGAAAACTCCATCGCGTTCGAGGACTTGGGCTATACACTAGAGTACACAAACCACTGTCGCACGACCGAAGGCCGTCAGACGCTGGAGGTTTTTCTGGCGGATATCTACAGCGATGATCAACCCACTGAGGATGCACTATCAGCGACGCCAACGCCCAACGTGACCACTCAGACAATAGGCAGCTATACCATCACAGGAGCCAATCTGATCGGAATGGGCACATATGGTCAGGTCAAACCAGCGACGGAACCACAGGGGAATGTCGTTGTTATTAAGAATATGGTATAAACCCGTGGCAACCTGGAGTTTGTTCGATCTAAGGTGAATATAGTCCGATCACTTTCCAGAATGCTGGAGAGAGAGCATCAGAAGAATGTGTTGATATGTATCAATGTGATGCACATGGAAGGCAAAGTTGATGAGTTTTACTTAGTCCTTGAACCTTTTGTTGAGAATACTCTGATGGCTTTGCCGAAATAGAGTCAAATACAGTAAGATCGACCCTACTGTAAGGGTATAGACTAGGTACTAATACTTGAAAGCTGGATGAAATTGGAAATTATACTCCGCGATTGTCTCCAAGGCCTCAGTTTTCTTCATGCCCATAACTTTGTTTATATAGACATCAAACCACCTAATATCGGCCTCAAAAACCTCACCCGTTCCCTCGTGAGCCAAACAGCCTCCTGCCCCCCTCCAGTACGTCGCCTGACAGCCATTATCCTCGACATCAACTCCATCATCCCTATCCCTGCGAACGAAACAATAATACCTGCTCAACCCGGCACCAACGGGACGATCGGTTTCCACTCGCCTGAGCAGGAAAGGATAGAGTTTGACGGTATAGCTGATATTTGGGCATTGGGAGTTTGTGTGTATGGAGCTGTATTTGGAGAGTTGCCGTGGCGGTTTGGGGCACTTGGCAACCCATGGAATAACATGAAAGATGGGAGAGGGATTGAGAAAATAGCTTTCCATGAGAAGTATAGTGTTGTGGTGAGAAAGGTCAGGGAGGAGAGTTGCGATGAGATGGGTAAGTCTTTTCTCTTGCGGCATATGAGTTGAGTTCACTGGGATGCTAAGACAAATACTGACTGTTGTAGCTGCACTATTGGACTTTGTTATTGCCTTGTTTCGTTTTTCGGAAGCGGCTATTGAAAGCCAGAAACAGCCACGACCGAGTAGCGTAGAGTGTCTCAGAGCTCTTATTGGAAAGTCCGAGTTTCTTAAGATGAGAGCCAAATGGCAAGAAGAGACAGGTAAGCCGCCAGAGCCAGCACAAGTCGGTTTAAAGCGGCCAGCGGGGCAGTAAAATGTCGGGGTTTAGGCTGCAGAAATTCCATAATTGGGTGCAGGGTAGTGCTCCATTTCTGAGATAAATATGCTTATATAATTTGCTCAAGGCCAAGTGAGCGTAGAACGCGGGTTTTTGAAGATGCTTGAGCAGTTTGGGCAGTAGGGATTTGGCCATTCCCAGCTGCTGAATACTCCAGAGTCTGCTTTAGCAGATCAGGGACTGGCAATTCCTGGCCTCGGACTCGATCCCAATATGAGACCTGTCAGATAGTCCAGTGGCGGTGATGTCCCAAAGCAAGCATGCAACCAGAATCTATCGGTATCTAAAAAGCCAGAAGTTTACTGAGGTTTTTGGGCAGTGAAAGCGGGCTAACCTGATTAGGAAATTGTAACGCTCACACTAAAGGCTTACACTGACGGCCTTCGGCTAGTTCTTTGATCTTGTCTTCGTCTTCCCCTTCCTGTCCGCTCAGCACGGCTTGCATACGTGACTCCCACGGTATAAGAGCGAATGGGTGGATGACTTCCATGGCGTTCCTTGGTAGTTCTCTGCATACATCCACGATACGTCTAAGCGGAGATATAAAGCGCCAGAAAGCTTTAATCCCTCATAAGAGACTTCAGACTGGGTTAGTCCGCGGAAGTATATAGATGTTAATCTAAAGCTTGCTTGCTCTCCTCTAGAACCGTTCATAAATGGTCGCTATATTAGCTTCCACTTCGGCTACTCCTATTGCCATACTTGTGAAGGACCCTATGATCGCCTATGCCTCTACTCTTTGTATTCAATGAATGGTA
This sequence comes from Fusarium guadeloupense, assembly GCA_021655865.1. Classification (NCBI taxonomy): domain Eukaryota; kingdom Fungi; phylum Ascomycota; class Sordariomycetes; order Hypocreales; family Nectriaceae; genus Fusarium; species Fusarium guadeloupense. Next base: position 5,653 of record JAJJWM010000812.1, read on the forward strand.
TATACCGATGCCGTTTTGTATATATATATCTAGACGTTGGAGGTATAGTCTACCATGGGAGCTACTATGGCTATAAATAGCTGTCTCATTGTTGAGGGAGCTATCCCCTTTAGATATTTCAGTTCCATTGCAGCTTATAGCCCCCTAGTTGCCACCCTGGCCATATGCTGATTGTAGTAAAGGTATGAGTCTATGATGACCCTAAGAATCTTGACTCGATCTTTGGGAAAGACCTTCTTGCTCTTGATGGTAAATGATTCTAAGTCTACCCTACCTATATATCTGGTGAAATGTATAATCACCGTCTTTTCTGCTTTAAAAGTTATACCGCTATGCTTCTCACAGTCAATAGCCTTATCGATTATTGCTTATATTCCTCTCTAGTTACTCCGGGCCATAGGTCCGGATACCCATGCAGTATAGTTATCGACAAATGCAATGGCTCTGCCTTTTCTGTTGATTTGGGTCTATACTAGATTTACATTAAAGAATAGAAATAGCATCGGGGATAAGGGTAATCCTTATGGAAGCCCTACTTACGGTAGAGGCCTACTCTTAGAACTTTATCCATTAATCATGATGGTTGTGGTTTGCTTAGAGCAAAATATATCTACTCAGCATAAAATTCCCTTTAGGGATCCCTCTTGCTTTTATCCACTATAATAATCTCTCCTTGTATATACCGTTGTATATACCCTTTACGTCAAAGCTAATAAGACTTACAATGTAATGTGAGCGCCATGTTGAAAAGATGTGCTCCTATAAAAGTAAGAGTGCCTACTCTGCCGACCGCTACTTGTGCACACCGAAATGATTGGTCGGAAGAAGCCCGTAAGTCTCGACCGTATGGGAGATCCTCTCGGCCACTACCGATTCCAGCACCTTGCCCAGCGTAGCGAGAAGCGAGATCGGTCTCCAGGCTTTCGCGATCGTATAATCATCTTTGCCTGGCTTCTTGAGTGGGATGATTCAAGTATGTCTCCACTGTCTTGGTATAACGCCTTCTTCTAGTGATGTTTGGAAGATGTTGAAAGTAGGTGATATCCCATCGAGTGCTAACTGACGCCAGATACAATTGCCCCGCTTTTATATCCACCTTTTCTCCCACATAAGAGCTATAACGATGGTACGTCATTTTCTCGTGCACTTACCTCGTTACCTCCCATCACCAAAACTCCTTATTTACGGCGGAAACCGTCGTCACGATGGGTTTCAGCGACTCAGAGAACTCAGGACACTCTCATATTACCGTGATAGTTACTCTTGAGGATATTTACGCTGCTTGCACGACTGCATGTACCCCGGAAAGATGTGGCAATGCCACGGTGTGTCCTCTCGAGCCTCCCTTGGTTGTGTTGAAGTATAAGCCTCAACAGTCTTCTGGGGTAACCCTTTTTGTTTCAGCAGGTTGAACGCGGTCAGCCTGGTCAGTTCATCCCATTCGAAGTGACCAAGCGTGATCCCGTAATCCGTGGCTTACCCACAACACCTATCGACCTCTTATTTCATTACATACCGCAAGAGATGGCTGAATCCTGGGTACAATGGACCAACGAAGCGCCGTGCAGCCGAGAGGGACCTCGATAAAGACATTCCAGGGAGAATCGATGGAGGCTAACTTCTGCTGAAGAGATCTATCTTTTTCTCGATATTCTCATTTATATGGGAATACATCATGAGACCAATATAAAACGATACTGATTAAACTCATTTGATCAAGAGGATCCCATTTATTTATGGCAATTGATAGGGATGCGTCAAGAATTGATAGGGGCGCATTTGCCTTAGGGATACTCCAGCTTTTATAACACCTAATTGGGCCAAATCTTCCAGACCCATAAATACTTCTCTGTGAAGGCGGTAAAGCTAACTCTCTTAATAAGCCTAGTTCTTCCCAGCGCAGAAGCAACTAGGGCCAATCCTCTTGGAACCAGGTTGCATAAAGATATCAACACGGTATTATTCATTATACAGAATCAGAACGATTCCATTTAGAGCAACTATCTACATTATCTCTTACAGTGATTAAAGAAAGAATCTCCTCGTCGCTATTCCACAGCTCCCATTGACTCCTTCGTCTCTGAATACTCGGTTGCGTCTGTTGAGACAGTGTGGCTAAGGCGGTCCGACCACTGGTGGCTGGGATGTGGATACTATGTAAGGAGCTGTGCTCCTCTCAGACACATGTAACTTAGAACTAATAACAACACAATAACCCTTTTTGTTTCAACAGTCTAGTATGAGGTATAGTAACTTTAGTTAAGCATAAATGAACTCTAGGTCCTAAAAGTATAAAAATAGCTTGAGGAAACCTTTAAGATAAAATCTTACGGTCTGAAATTATCTTAGATTCTCTAAAGATTCTCGTTTGATACTCTCAACTTGTAGAAAGAGGCCCAGATATTTCGGGTTCAGTATGTTATCTTTTCTCCGACCCTCAAACCACGATCTGTCTGACCGAGGTGAGTATCTCCACCTATGCGACAACGTCAAATCTACAATCAAAAGATGTGGCTTCAAGGGCTTGATCAAATCGATTTTGTGTGAGCGGGAGATCCTGACGTGGTCCAGTTTCGCATCAAGACAGGTGGAAAATTATAGACAATTCAGGAGGTTCTCACCTCAGCTGACGAGTCAAATGGGCTTTGTTGGGTACCGTATTCTCGATACTTCAGTTTCAAGCATGCATATCCGGAGATGGGGTCTCTTATGCGACTTCCGGTTTAGAACAAATGCTGTCTACTTGACCACTTGACTTCCCCCAGGGTCGAGAGCCACACAAGGTTGGGTTAGGTATGTATAACACTGGTTTTAATGTGACAGTCTGGTGTCTCACCTCCTGTGGTACCTCTCATAGGTGGGAATTTATCTGATTGAGTCATGGCAGATCACCATAAGCTCCGCCACATAGTAGTGCCGATTATTAACTTATCCTTGTTTATGTCAGCCCTACTTTAGCTGAAACGAGGAACAAGGGTCCTGACGCTGAGACCATGCACCATTCTCCGAGGAGAGTAATTGCGGAGGACAAAAACACGGGGTTGAGCTTTATCAAGATGACCCTGAAAGGGTATTATGAGGCACCATGTTTTTGTCACTCACTAGAGCATACAGTCTTATTTTCCTTCCCCAAGAAGCATTTGCCATTTTGATGGCTATTCTATTCATACCAGTAGGTAATCTCCTTCGTGAAGCAAACGAGAGGCCAAAATACTATCACAACGTACAAATTCATCAAATATCAATAAACAGGGCTGCATGGTTACGAGCCTTTATAACCTATACGACCAACTCTGTGGGACAAGTCCTACAAATTACCCTCACCATTAGGGAGACCAAAGCGTCCCAATCAGCTAATAAAGCGTACGACCGCTGTGGTTATATGTCTAGTTTAGGAGTTGAGATTCTCGGGTAGCTTCCTCCGTGTTCCATTCCCGGCGTATATTGAACTTAGTCACTAGTGCCTCGTTGACAACAAAGGTTCTTGGAGCTTGGATATATCAACCCAAAGTTGGTTAACCTTAGAGGCTTAAATTAATTAAGAATTGCCACGAATGAACTTTTTCGGACATAAAGGCGGGGAAGTTTCAAGACAGGGGTAAGGCACAATTGACCTACCATAGATGCTAAGCCTGTCATCTTAGTGGCGGGATTACGCTGACTATTATTCCTTCCAGTTAGGGGGACTTGACTTGGCAACCATCGGGAACATTCAAGTGAGACCTGGAACTCGTACAAGATTGAAGATATCTTGACAGGCACTCTGAGAAAAATGTATATATAGGTTGCAAACAGACAGCTTCTTTCGACTTGCTCACTTGGCACATCAGTCTATAGCCTCAACATCTCGGCATCACTTCAGCTTTCAAACTCTTGACTCTTGCTTTGATCAACATCAACAAACACTTTAAAATGCATTCCTCGACTCTCATCACTGCTTTGGCCGCCCTTCCCGCCACTCTGGCCTGCCTGGGCTACGAGGGCGGTTTGCCCAAGCCCACAGGCACTAAGACTCTCTCTAAGCCCCAGACCATCGCGAAGGGCCAGGTTTTCGACGCTGGCTGGGTCAAGTACGACCGCGGTGTCAAGTGCAAGGAAGGAGAGGGCGGTAAGTTAACCACACTATCATAACTAATACATCATGGACTAACCCATATTTGCCAGGCTCTGCTGATGCTGTCTTCATTCTTGAGGACGGTGCCACTATTCGCAATGTTATCATCGGCGCCAACTCTCTCGAGGGTATCCACTGTAAGGGAGCCTGCAACGTTGAATTTGCTTGGTTTGAGGACGTCTGTGAGGATGCTATCTCTATCCTTGGTGGCGGAACTTCCAACATCATCGGAGGCGGTGCCTACAAGGCCGCCGACAAGATCATCCAGCACAACGGCTGTGGCCATGTCAACATCATCAACTTCTACGCCAACGACTACGGCAAGGTCTACCGCTCTTGTGGCAACTGCAAAGGCAACACCAACTGCAAGCGCTCCGTGCACATGGAGGGTACTACCGCTGTCAACGGCGGTGAGCTTATCGGCATCAACACCAACTATGGTGACAAGGCTACCTACAGCAACAACTGCTACCCCAAGACCCAGTGCCAGGGCTACACTGGATGTGACAAGAACAACGGTTCTTGTGAGCCCAAGAAGGCTAGCAAGTGCTAGATGCCTTCTAGGCTTGAGGATTGCTAGACCTGAATCATTCCTCTTGACTGGTTACATATTGCTGGTATCGGCTCGATCCTGTGCTATTTTGTCGGGTTGACATCTGTATATACTTTACCTTACCGTATAAATTACCTCTCTTCATATATATCATCTGCTGTTTCCCATTGGAAATATCATATATATGGATGGATAAGCAAGATCATAATGGGTACTTGATTTTCTATCTAAAGGAGCGATGAAAGTCGGTCTTTTATACCCATGTTCGTTCTGTTGATCGCCAAGGCAGCAGGATGCTGCCTGCAATTTAGAGTTCAGTGTAGCCATGAAGTTATTCACGATTAGGGATAGGGCCTGGAGAAGGTGAAGAGATTTGTTGAGGAGATAATGATTCCGGTGATTTAGCCCTCAGTAATACTCAAGGAGTCTATATAGATAATTTATACAGTAAAGAGTAGAGTAGAGGAGATTTATAGATATCTAAGCTAAACAGTAATTAACCCTATTGCTCTTACTATAATGTACACAATAAGTATGCAGGATAGATAAGTACATAGGACAAAAATCTCTTACCTTATATTATTACTATTAAATCAATTAATTCTCAACTAAATAACATACCGCAATCTTCTACTGAGGCTAATATTATTCTTACACTTTAGGCCTATTAGGTAGACCAAAAATTAAGTCTATAAAGAGCTATAAAGCTTTATAATGTTTACTTCTAGACCCTCCACTATTGATCTTAGGGTAGGTAGGCTCATAATGATTATATCTCAAGCTCTTAGAAACTAAGTAATCTAGAGAAAGAGGTTATAGTTTAGTATATCCTTAATGTTATAATATCCATGCTTACATTATATATACCTCACTTTTTCAAACTCCTAACTTCCAATCAGAATAGAACCAATACTTATATAGATCAATATCATTCTAGGACTATATCACTCTAGGATTAACATCATTCCTAAACATCATTAACCTTATATATAAAACCTCAAGTATATAAACTATACTCATTAGCACTTTCATAGAACTTAGCT
>JAJJWM010000814.1:0-18172 GCA_021655865.1 Fusarium guadeloupense
GATCTTGGTAACATCATCTACTGCTGCTGTTCGACTTGGGGATGGAATACGGGCTTCTCCATAGAAACCCCTGGTAACGTGATGTCATGCTGGTCGAAAGGTTGGGCAACTTGCAGCTCTGGTGGACTAGGTAGGTTGAGGATACGACGCAGGGGTTCCATAAATCCATGTCAAGATCACGATGGTGCCAAAGTCCGGATGGGACGGAATCTGGCAATTGGATTCGTCTCCTGAACTACCAAGAGGTGCTAGCTCAGGCACGGTCGTTGAGTCTCCATCCAATACGGTTTCCATAACGCGTGGCCGTTTTTCTTGGGGACTTTTTTTTAGATTCTCCTATCCACAGACAGTTTAACGCCTCCTTATTTCTCCCAGGCACATACGAACCGTATACCCGTCCCAGCCTGCGGGGTAGACTAAATGTTCCTAGTTAGTCATGATTTGACGCGGCCGAGTTAAACGGAGGAGCGGGGATCTTTTGACCTGCGGGCGGACAGTTGGCTCTGCTCTTAGTAAACAAACGTCATGGTTGGTTATCAAAAGGCCTTTCTTGTCGTGTTGCCTGGTCAAGCTGTCTCTTGTTCTCTTGAGGGTGATTCGTGGAGTCTTGGGGTGGACCATGTGCCCTCGTATGAACCGTGCTTTTTCACCTACATACACGAGAAATTCCCTGTAGATCGCTGCTTATCTCGTTATCTCCCCACTCTGGACTAAAATCCAGCCCACATGTCAATGGCTGGCCAGCCGGTTTCTACTCACTCATCCTTGGTACGGCACATAACTGTTGACGATGCAACTTGAAGCTTGTTGCTGAACAATTCATCCCCCGTTGACGATCAAAAGATGTGCAGTATCCGTGGTAACATTGATCAATAAATATCCTTGCTTGGGATCATTAAATCTCACCGTCGCTTATTCTCTGCTTTACGGTGGTAATTGAAACATGGCAAAGATTACGAGATAATCCTTGGGTACGGTAGGTGAGCATGTGTTTCCCCCTATTGATCAAAAGAAAATAAAAAAAAAAATCGACAACTTGCCCTGCATTTGCGTGATGCCTCGTCTTGTTGCTGGGTGGCTCAAGGTTTTTTATCCCTGTTCCTAGTCACCTCCATCACTTGGCCGTCATTACACGAGAAATTGGGTGATTCGGTCAAACAGCATCCACAAAATGTTTCTCGATATATATTAATTAAATGCATGCATTTAATCGCATGGGAAAGCTTGATTTGAAGGTCTGGGTCTCTCTGATATAAGCATTCAAGCATGCAACTACTCAAAAACAAGCATAACCACGCTGACCTTGCAGCTTCAAATTAAGATGTTAAATGAGATTGAAAGAATACGACACGACAAGATAACAAGTCCAGGGTAAAATGCAAGTATCGTATCACGGCCAAAAGAGTTGCCAAGTCTTTGCAAGGTTCGGAGTTTGTTGCCGATGAGTCCCACGCCATCGCCGAGGGGACAACGGGAATCTACCGGTTATTCCTCTGTTATCCAGAATTATACAGGGATAATAATCCACAGTAACTGTTTAGCCAAGTTGTCAAAGCGGCTCAAACAAAGAAATTCCTCATAATTAGCAAAGTTAGAGTTTTCACTACTAGATCCTCGCTGTGTAATAAGCACGTTATTCCGTTGAGATGAGTGAGGCTTTTACTGTGACATTTTTGATATATGTCCGATCGTTGACGTCAAGTTAGCAAGAACTCATGCAACCAGCTCATCAATACGACTGGTCTTCAGCCTAAACCTGCACTCACGGCGATCATAATAGCGATCGATTGCTTATCAAGTCTGGACTCTACAATTGGGAAAAATAACCGAGCAAGACGGACAGCACTGAACGTTGACTAAGGTTTTTGAGTCTAGGTGCTGAATACGAGTCATCGGACATTGACAAAGTTCGCTTACCATAACACGATTATCAAATCTCCGACGAGAGGCTGATTTGAACCTACAGCTAACAATAGAACATTTGGCTCGAACGTTCTATTTTGTGCATTCTTCAAACATACTTTCAGTTGACCTTGCAACTTAACCTGCCAAGTCCTGGTCCAGGTCCAAGCAGCTCTACCGGCTACTTCTACCACACTAATTTACCGTCAAACTTTCTGTACCCCCCAGCCATCGACATACGTAAAGACGAATGTCTCACCAGAGACCAAGAAAAGAAGGTGTTTTCTGGATCGTTCAGAATCAGCGAGAACCGCGGATCGACAGGGGTGAGTTTCATGTGTCACTCTAGTCTCGGGCCATGACCCACAAAGTGATCCACTGCCTTTGTTGAGCCTAGTGAGCGTAACTCATCACTTATCTCAGCTACGGAACATGTATGGCCGATACTCGATCCGACAACTCTGCCGAGCTATAGATACTCTGCGCTCAGTCTTGAAGCATCAAAACTTGGTCGTCTTCGTTGTTGCTGCTGATCATGACGTGAACTTATTGTTCATGAATGATGCATCTACAAATGCCATGCCAAGTTTCACAGCTTTTCAGTGTCTCTCCGGATACTCCTTGTCTCCGGATAAGCAGCTGCGAAAACACACTTGGCTGAGATGTTCTGAGCTTGATGTACTTGTTGTATTCTGAAGCAGATAGCTGAGGATTTAACAACGATAATCACGAAATGGACTTTGAGTAGTAGCGTGCTAGTAATTTCAATAGAGATATTGAGTCAGGAACAGTCTACCCCCAAGCACTACCACTTGAATAACTCCATCAACAATAGAATCGACACATGACTTGCACTTGTTCAACGTCACCGTTTATTCCGTGTACTTTCAATGCAATATACCCTATATGTTGAAATTGTGACAGCCCAGTAGTAATAGCGCGGCAGTTTCTGATTCGCCCAACTCCGGATGCCAATGATATTTCTATTGGAAGTAACAAAGTTGTTAATACAAAAACAAAGGCATGTTTCACAAGTAATCTTTTTTCGTTAGGTTAAATAGACCACTTCTCATGATTGCTACAAGGGATGCCTAAAACGAAGCACTCACTCTTTGACGACAGTTTGAACTTGTAGGATGATTGTTGATTTCCATCTATATTATTGAGATATACATAATGCTAAATCTATAAAGAAATACGCGTCTATACATGATAGGCATGTCGAATTCTATAGAGGCATGCGTGATACTACTTACAGGAAGTAATAAATTAAGCCTGGCCTTCCGTCCCAATCATCTTGTTTAGCTAATAGAAGCTGCTGATGGGTGATGCTGATTCGCTAGGTATCTTGGGGTTTTCTTACCATTATAGAAAAGCCTTAGTTCTTGGACAGATGCGTATCAGTCAGCTAGGTATGTCCGAGTTTTGCTGATTGCTTAATGGGATATATATTGAGTAAAGAGAACACCTCAAGACTTGGAGAGACAGAAGAGCTGGTTTTGTATAAACACACCCTGACTCTTCAAACTTTATACAGAGTCTTGATATACCAAGTGCGTACCAGCACATAGCAACACCTAGACGGTAGTAATACTATCTTGATACTAAATCCGGGGTAGCCAGACTGTCGACCTCGGAGCGATACACCAGTGATGATCCTAACCGTCACAATGCAGTATGCTCATGATGACTTGTTTATTCCATGTGGTATGGCATGCAGCGCCTCTATAAAGTTAAGACGCAGCCACTCATTATGAATATACCTCGAGCATTCCAGCACAAATCCGTTGAATCAAATAGCCACAAAATGGAAATAATCAGGACAAGACCATTCCTATCTATAACGTTCAGGACTCATGACAAGCGGTACTTCAGAATACCTTCATAAATATCCTGTTGAATCTAGATTGGTAGCGGACAAATTCCGCGCAGAGCGGCTTGTAGCCCCAATCGTCCGATAACACTCGGGATATTGCCCCCCTGGGTCCCTGACTAATTCTGGCCCCTCAATCTACCTACCTCCATCTTCCAAGTTAGCCTCCGTGGCTGACAGCCAGGTTTGGATTTCCTGACTCTCGGATATGGAAAGATGTACGGTGTCCCCAGCCTCACCTCCAAATGATATCACCAAGACCCAAAACATAAACTGTCCAGTGGTTTTTGGGCTGTTTCAAGTTTATATTTGGTTATCTCCGAATGCCAGTTGCCAAATGCACCAAGTTTACTCCATAAAGACAATCAACCGAGGCGTATAATAGTGCATGTGCCAATAAGTGGCTGAACTCAGACTTGTTTCTCTAGGGACCCAAAGCACATGAACGACTGATTGAGTAGATGTGTTTCTTGTTATGTCGTGCATGGTAATAGGCATTGTTTGATCTACCAACAATCATGAGGATATCGCATCGTGCAAAGCGCCAGTCTAACAAGCCTTTGTCATTAACGCTGGAGCAGGTATTGTTGTCAAGTCTCAACCCGTCAAACTGATAGCTAATGAAGCAGGAGGCCAAGACCTCACCGTTCGCCCAAGACCAAACTAAAACAGGCAATCGAGTCCTCTCAGTGTATGCTGCCAGCTATGTGGCTCTCGCGGAATGTAACACATTCCAAAGCATACAACTGTCCAAACCAACGTGGTGGCGGTCGTTCGACGTGGCTTGGCCCGTTTCAGCAACAAGATGAATAAAATCGTCAACTAGCTCGAGTTTGACGGGGCAGATGCTCCCGGTCATCCCTGGAATCACTTCCCCAATAGCCTGTGCCCCCAATCATGGCTCAAGGTCCCGGTGAGGGAGTTGTGAGATCTGCAGCCACTGCCGTGGCGGCATAGAATGTCTCATTCCCCCATAGCGATCGAATAAAAGGACTGCACAGACCCATTTCTGTTTCCACTTATTCCCTTTCCTTGTGCCTTCAGACGGTGGGCAGCGCTCTCAAGATGGCAGCCGTCAAGCATCTCGTTGTTTTCACCGCGCTGTGTCTATTATACCGAACAGCTGCCGCTCAGTCTTTAGCTACAGTTCTCACGGAAGCCCCTCAATGCGCTGTCGGTGCCTTTACTTCTTAATAAGACAAGTCGAATTTACTGACGAGGACTCAGACGGAATGTTTATTCAAGCTTTTCAGCGACCCAGCTTTTGCGGGAAAGGACCAGTACACAATATGTCACGACAAGCAGTTCGCCAACGAGATTGGAGATTGTCTGACGGCAGAGTGCACGGTTAGACAGACGATGGGTGCGATTCCTGTTCTGGAGCTGCCAACAAAAGTACTGATGTCTGGGATACAGACTTTATCAAAATGTCAGCAGCGGTATGCGGATTACCACCAACCAACAATCAAGCAAAGTATGTCGTGACTCTTGTTGTCCCTTGCTTTATGGCTGCCATGTTTGTTGCGGTGCGTATAGCAGCCAAGGTTACTTTGCCCAATGAATGGGGAGTAGATGATACTCTGATTGTTGTATCCTTTGTACGTTATCCTTGATTAAGCTGTTATATAGCACCTATTGATACTAGACAGGTCTTTCTGGTCCCTTTTGTAGCTACTATGCTAGTCAGTACGTTGCATCTTGTCTATAACCTTTAAGATATTCAATAGCTAATATGATGTTAGTGGTTTGGCTGGGCCTTGGCCGGGACATGTGGGAACTCACCGACCGTCAGATCACAGAAACCTTCAAGGTAATGGCTCCCTCACGTATGTACCTGCGCTGCTAACGTGATCCCAGCTCTTTATTGGCATTCAAATCGTCTACCTTTTCGCGCTGATTCTTGTCAAAGCATCCATCCTGTGCTTCTTTCTCCGCATATTCCCAGACCACAAGTTCAGGATTGTGGTAAAGTGCACACTGGCCTTTAACTGCCTGCTGGGGATACCATTCTTCATCCTCATATTCTTCCAGACACAGCCATTCTCACTATTCTGGGAGGGCTGGCAAAAGAACGAGGCCCGACGCGTCATGGACGGCATAGTTAGGATAGCCCTACCACACGCGGCATTGAATCTTTTCCTCGATGTTTGGATGCTTGTTCTACCGCTTACACAGCTTTGGGAGCTGGGACTGAAACTGAGAAAGAAGGTTGGGGTTGTGGCCATGTTCAGCGTTGGTATCTTGTAAGTGGTGCCACCCTCCCTCAAGTTTATCTGCGTCCAATGCTCACAGCAAACCAGCCTCACGATCGTGGCAGCGATCCGAATTCACGAGCTGGTGATATTTGCAAACTCGCAGGACTTGACGGGCATGTGATACTCACCCCCTAAGCATCCTATATACTAACCATGACCAGTTATCAACGCACAAACAGCTATGATCTGGTCAAGCGTCGAACTGTCTGTGGGCATCATGGTCGCTTGTATGCCTCACGTACGCCAGATGGTAAAAAGAATCATGACACGACTAAAGAAGACGAAGGAGGGCGAAGAAGGGAATAGCAATCAAGCTGTGTTTGTTGACCGATCTCTAGAAACAATAACAGCCGGCCACACGGTACACGCGCCAGAACTACGCGATGAAGGCGGGCTTCTTCACGAAAAGCCGACAATAACAGCATCGAGTATGAAGACGGAATCGGTGAGCTTTTCAAGTGATGCAGAAACTCATGTTTAGATTAGTTCATGGAGCAATACATCACAGCACAGCAAGTGTATGTCATTAATGTAATTTTGTCATTACTACATATTCATCGTTTTGTTGGTATCATCAAGCTCATTACTAGACATTTATCGGCAAGTGTAACCACCGTCAATGACAATATCAGCACCAGTGGTGTATGTGCTGGCGTCAGAGACGAGGTAGACGTAGGCGCCCTTGAGCTCCTTGGCGTCACCATTGCGACCCATGGGGATCATGCTCCTCCAGAGCTCCTGGGTCTCAGGGTCGATGAAGTCGGACAGACCCGTGTCGATGTAGCCAGGAGAGATGCTGTTGACACGGGCAAAGTCGCGCCACTCGTTGGCCAGAGACCTGGCCATGTGGATGCAGCCAGCCTTGGCGACGTTGTAAGAGGTCTGCTCCTGGGGGAAGTTGGCGATGTGGCCAGACATGGAGGCGGTGATGACGAAGGAGCCGTGGCCCTGCTTCTTGAAGAGAGCACCGACGGCCTTGGCGCAGTAGGCGGTACCGTTGAGGTCGACCTGGATAACGTGGTCCCAGTCGGCGGCGGAGCCGTCAATAACACCAGCGTTGGCGGTGGCACCGGCGCTGAGGGGGTGTTAGCTATGTCGACGAGGAACAGAAGCGGGGAGAGTATCTTACTTGGCGATAAAGGCATCAATCTTGCCAAAGTCGTTGACAACCTCCTTGACGAAGCGCTCAACATCATCGTAGTCGGCGTTGTTCAGCTTGTAGGCCTTGGCCTTGATGCCATACTCCTTGGTGAGCTCGGCGACGTTCTTGTCGGCGCCCTCCTTGCGGGAAGCGTAGGTGATGGCGATGTCGGCGCCCATCTCGGCGCAGCCGCGGGCAGCCTCAATGCCCATGCCGCGGGGGCCGGAAGCGCCAGTGACGACGACGACCTTGCCCTTGAGGCTGAAGAGGTCGGTGAGACGGTTGGCCTGGGGGATTTGCTGAACCATTGTGAAGGGTTGTGTATGTGTATGTGGTGGTGATGTAGGTAGAGGATCGACGGAGGGGTAATGTACTATGATGAAGAAGGAAGAGAGAAAAAGAAGAAAAGAACTGATCGCCAGGAGCAGAGTCTAGACTATTTGTACAATTGCCCTCGTCAGACCGCGGGGTGAAGGGTTGAGCATAAAGCAGCAAGCCATCAAGCAACAGCTGTAGTGGATGGATGGGTCCGGTGATGTCATGGAAGCAATGACATGCCTAGAGAAGAGAGAATAAGAGACATCGGCGATTGGGAGTGGGAAAAGGGCTGAGAAAAAGAGACCCCCACTAGTTACTGGAGAATGAGTTGAGCTGGCCTTGGATGAGATGAGAACTCGAAGCTTCCAAGAGAGAAAAGGACAAGCTGCAAGCCCCTCCATCAACATCATGATACAGCATGTACCTAGATAGGTACGAGACGCGTCGTGGGGTGCATGGGCGTTGGTTGGGTGAGCACATACATGGATGCATGAACCATGTCAATTTGACGATAATTCACCAACGTTTTTGAGGTTGTTTCGCGTGTTCTTTTAACCAATTGGCTCTGTATCCGGTAGACCTTTAACAGCGAGACGTGTTCACACAGCAGAGGCGGGGAAAGTTTGCATGCGGCCGTTGGCAATCATTCTCACTCTTCTCTCTAGTTTGTTGACAGAGAATTTTTGTCCTCCTTGATGCTCTCCCGATCAATCGAACATCCCATCATTGATCCAGTTTATACAACTTCAATCCTGTCAAATACCACCGAGAATGAAGCTCCGCCGTGGATAAAAAGAGCGTCATTCCCGGCTCAAGCTGGCCCCTCCTCTTGGTCTCTTCCTTGCTAAGAGACCCCGCAGAACGGCCGGCTTCACCGCCCCCTGGTCTCGTCCCAGTCACCTTGTTGGCTGGTTGGTTGGGCCTGGGAGCTGAAAAAAGGGGCCCGGCCACTTAGTGTCAAAACGCGTCAACGTGTCCGTGTCGAGCTGCATCTGCCGTGGACGGAGGGGTCAATATCCCGGTCCGACACTTTACTACCCTAGATATAGAGACGATCGAGAGGAAATAAGCATCTAACAAATGCTTACTCGATGGTTGTGTTGTCCAAGTAATTCTGAGTAATGCTTATAGCGATATAACCAATCTTAGACTCATCATGCTTGCAGCTGTACCAAGATATCCGTAATGATTTATCACACGCACATAAGACAAACCTATCCCAAAAAAGGAAAACCTCGTCCATCATCTGTCAAAAGAGGGGTTGTCACGGCACAAGTGAGGTCACAGGTCAAGGCACATACATCTTGTTGAGAATACTACAGATATGAGGCCTCAATTGAGGATTCTACTAATCAAGGTACCCAAGACACAAGGTTGAACCCTTGATCTGCAACGCAACAAAAGCCCTTGCCGCTTTAAATCAAGTATCGGAAGTCCCGCTTCATCCTCAGAGCCTCGTCCGGGTTGTCCATAGTCTCGGCGGCCGCCGTGTGAGCAGCCACATCCTGGTGCGTCTCCCAAGCATCGGCCTCGCCCTTTTCGAGCTTTTTGTTGAGGTTGATGAGGATCATGCGGAAGGCGTAAGCACCAATGACTGTGACACCAAACATGGACAACACAATTCCGTAGCTCTTGCGGTAGCCATTCTCCTTCAGGTCCCAGACGTAGGATCCTGCAACGTTGCCCAGCTGACTGAAGGCGTTGATCATGGCGATGGCCACGGCTCGCTTGGCCGGAGGTCGCGGGAAGGATGAGCTGATCCACGAGTAGAAGACGATGAAGCCTGCGTACGCGGCTGCTTGTAGGAAGAGGGCCAGGTAGCGAGCGGCCACATTCTCAGTAGCCATACTGATGATGAAGCCGACCGTGCCAATGCCAATTGGTCCAACAATGTGCCAGAACTTTTCCTGGGTTCGGTCGGAATGCCAAGCGTTGATGAGCGAGACGATGCAAGAAAACAGCCACGGGGGAGCGCTCATCAGAAGAGTCGGGACGTAGCTGAAGCCGAGAGTTTCCGTCAAGCTGGGCTGTTTACTTTGTTAGCTATGATGCGCATCAAGAGATTGGTGATAGGTCAGCGACTTACAAAGAAGGCGTTGAATGAGAGACCAACGACATATGCGGTAAAGGTGAGCATCATGAGGTAGATCTTGACATCCTTGACAGCCAGCTTCAGACCGTAGAATGCGCCCTCCTCAGCAGAGTCCTCATCTGCCTCTCCGACATCCTCAATCATACGCAGCTGCGCAACCTGTCGCTCCTCCTCAGTGAAGCCTCTCGAGTTGTGCGGCAAGTCGGGGAGGATAAAAGCGGCCGAGATGGCAATGGCCATGGTAGCAGCGCCCTCAATCCAGAACAGCCATCGCCAGGCTTCGTGGCCGAGCACCCCCTGCATGTTGGACAAGACACCGGCGCCGACGAGGGCGGAAAACGCATTGGAGATGAGGTTTCCGCAGAACAAGATGGCGTTTCGCTTGGTCAGCTCGCGGCGCGTATACCACTTTGACAGGATGAGCAATGCGCCGGGCAAAAACGCAGCCTCGACGAAACCTAGGAAGAACCGGATGGCAACCATGCCCGCAAAGTTATGGACGTTGCCAGAGAGCGTCGAGATAAGACCCCATAGGAGCATAGCAGCGGCGATATACAGCGACGGACGGGAGATCTTATTGATGATCATGTTGGACGGGACCTGCATGAGAATGTATCCCACATACAAGATACTCAGACACGTCGCGTATTCGTTATAGTCGAGGCCGAGATCCTCCTCGAGGCCACCGAGTCGGGCAGCGGCCATGTTGTTTCGATCAAGATAGTTCATAATGTAGATGAGGACGAAGAGGGAGCATCGGGTGTCCAGCTTGCGCTTCATGCTCTTCTCAACGGCCTGTCGGTGCTGTCTGTCCATGGCGTAGGCGCCCGCGACGCGCGACTCGGGATGCGAGTCGACGCTGAGCTTGGATGAAGCCACATGGTCGTCGCCGGGCTTTGTTCCTTGATCAGACATGATGTCTGTCGGATATTGTTCTCTGCGGTGGTTGTCTGTGTTTTGTCAGTGCATTGTCCTCTCTGTAGGTATTATAACGTACCTTGGTTGGCAGGTCTCACACAAAGAACGCCTGACTCGAAGCACTCAAGCAGGCGTTCCTTTGGCAGGACATGTTGTGCATTTATGTTAATAGATCGACAGTGTCCAAAATACAGGTTCAGCGTCCGTCGTTACATCATGCCAACCGTTTAGTCGTAGCGCAAAGAGGCCAAAGTCTCCGCGAAACATGGGGAGGGAGGGTATATCCGCCACTTTGACCCCGATTAGGCGAACATGATGGGATCATGCAAAGAGCCGATGACTCTGCCGAGGTGCAATTCTTGTCAAATTCGAGTGTCACACGCCCACGGTCCAATGGGCTGATTGATAGAGGCAGAGCAGAAGCAGCCACCTCCATCTGTCAGAGCAAGGGTTGGAGAAGAACTTGCGGAGTCTCCGCAAATGAGGGGGAATTAAGACGGGATCAATCTCTGCAAATCCCCAGAATTTGAATAAAACAGGGCCGAATACCTACCCAAGTGCCGTGGTTTGAACGGGCAGACATGCCTCTTCAGGACAAGTCAACTGACTCGCAACCACAGGCAGCAGAATTGAATTCTTGTCTTTCCCGTGGGGAGAGCGAGAGCCCGTGGGGGTCCCAGTCTATGATTGGGGAAAATTTGGAGATGCCAAGTATAAAAAATTCGTACATAATTAAATTGAAACCAATGTTACTTTTCCGATTGCTACGCTATGCGGTTGTAAACACCAACTCGGAAAAGGATTTACCCAATTGAAAGACTTTTATGCTTATTATTATTAACTCTATGATCCCCTGCTCGCCTTCGCCTGTTCATGATGAAGAGTCTCGTGATGTGAAAATATCGACTTCGCCAAGATCTGGTGGAGAGGCAGACGGACCAAGTTTAGAGGCCTTGGCAAATATGAAACCGTTCCAGAAAAAGACCAGAAGGATTTGGCATACCTCATTCTATGTTCACGAGGCCACTAATGAGCGAGAGGTGACAGATCGATATATTTAAGCCCCCTTTAAGGCTGAGGGTAGCAAATGGCATGTCCAAGCTGAGATGAGAGCCCTGAAAGAACAAGTCTGCATAAACAGCATAAAAACAAGTGGCTACCCTTACCATAACAGGTATCCCGGCTCCTACACCGTCTCCATGGTCATAGTTCTCGCTTGATAAACCCGTGAAGCATTAAATTTGTCAATCATTGCCAAACCAAACTAATCGCTAATACTTTCTATATCATCGGTCATGATCCGAGACGTTGAGCCTCAACAAATATCTATTGCTTTTCCAACCTCCCAGCTTCCGTCGTCTCATCCCTCGACTGCTTCAAGAAAGGCACTAGAGTCGTACCACCCGTCCCTGTCAACTCCTCGCCGGCTTTTCTTGACGATGAGCTGGCCAGATTCTGAGGACCAGATTTACTTCCTTGTCGAGAAGGCAGAATGATATAGCGAGTAACGATCTGGATATGTTTGTTCCTGAACAGACTCAGCGCTTCCGTCGCTGCTGTGAATGCGCGTTGAAGTCGGTGTTGCTCAGGTGTGCTTGGTGGTAGCAGAGCGAGTTCTCGAATACTTCCCATGCGTGCAATATGCGTGAGGAAGCGTCGATGAGGACCGGGCATGTAGTCCTTGACAATATCGTGATAACTCCTCTCACCCTTCTCAGGTGTGTTGTTTCCACTCGTGACATGCTCAACGCCGAGAACGATATCGAAGAACTGAATCAGAGAGCTCTGGCCATTACTGCCGCCTCGAAGATGTCGCCATTCACCCTTGCCATCGCCCTCGTCGTAAAACACACCTCTCGGTAGCCCAGCTGCTTCCATGTTCTTACTTCCAGCCAAGAAGGGTCGGATTTTATAGTAAAATGTCATGGGGTCGCATTTTTCATACATCCTCTCCAGTAATGTGCCCACTCCATCAATGCACGTCTTGAGTTGCTCGAGAGCCGAGATTATAACTTGATAATCTCTTGTCTTGACAGCTTCAAGGGCTTCCATCATGCGAGGAATGATGGTGCCGGCCCTCGCTTCCATGGCGACGCTGATGAGTAGGAACCATGACTCTGACTCGGTTCCGGTGAATGTATGTAGGGTATCGAGTTGGCTAAGATCAGAGAAATCGTCACCAGAACAGGAGAAGTTCCAAAGGTTGGCGGCGGCGTATGTAAGCACGGGAGGGAGTTCGAGATGCTTTGAGACTTGAAGAAAAGGCACGGAGATTTGTGGAGGCAAAATCTAGGATAAACGATTAGTGGCTGTAAGGTTGTAAACTATGAGTACACCTGTGACTTACCTCTTCAGGCTTCTCTCCACCCCAGACATAGGCATGCGTCAAGAACGCTAGTATAACATAGGCTCTCCTCCATTCCGGCTCGGATCGAAGACGGTCGGTAGACAAAACAGGCAGCGTATCAACAGCCCTTCTAATATCACGGTATCGGACCAAGGCTGGGAGATGCTGAATGACAAGCTCCCAAGGCTCGTAGTAGGAATCGGGTAGTTGTTTTAGAGGGCTGTGTTCAGGAAGAAAGGCATTGCTCGACACGGAGTATTCTTTAAGTTCGGCGGTTTGCTTGATCCGAGGTAGTTGGTGGGTTACTGCGTGGGGGGACATTATGAATTAGAGTGAAAATGAAGCAAAAGATGCTGATACAAAGAATTTTGGATCTGGATTTGGTTGGAGAAAGAGAAGAGACATGCAATTGATGACACAAATGAAAGTCCACGAGACTAAAATACAGTTTATCTCTTCCGTACGGATGACCCTTCCTTGTTCCCAGTTTCCAACATCCTCACTTCCGTATAGTTCACCTCCGTCTCCGTCCTCCGGCCTCCGGTCTCCGACTAATCATCCGAACAAAGCGCTACTTCCGTTGCACCATCATGCACCCTGGCATAAAACCCCAGAGCCAATCAGTGTCCATTAGCGCATCAAAAATGGATAATGACGTTGACTACGCGGATCTCGGTCAACGGAACTTCGGATATAACCACTCATCCGCACTTCCGCTTTAAACCTTGACGACACCGGAAGAGGCCGATGGGGTCTTCTACGGAACATAAAGTGATTTCGCAATCCCTCACTCACCGCGAAATCATACGACTTCAATAACCAGCCTCATAACATCACACACAATGGATCTGTCAGCATTCGTCGACCGTCTTCGAAGCGGTGCCTCTCCCAAGTTCCCCCATGACGCCAACTCAGTCGACTTTGCCCGCCATCTCGACTCGCAAGACAAGCTAAGCCATCTTCGAGATGAGTTTGTAATCCCCACCAAGCAATCTCTCAAGAAGAAGGCTTTGGACGGATCAATTCCCTGTGAGTAGATCACCACAATTTACATAATAAATGACTTACATGTTATATAGCCAATGGCGCTGTACACAATGGTACCAATGGCCACAATGGAACAACCGAAGACTCCGAAAAGTGCCTCTACTTTGTCGGAAACTCTCTCGGTGCTCAACCCAAGGCTGTCAGGGAATACCTCAACGCCCAGCTAGAAACATGGGCATCCATCGGTGTAAACGGGCACTTTAGCGCTCTGGGCAACTCACCACTACCCGCCTGGCAAGATCTCGCCGAGGACTGCGCCATCAAGTCTGCCGATATCGTCGGTGCATCTCCCCACGAGATTGTCATTATGAACACCCTAACAGCCAACTTGCACCTCATGATGGCCAGCTTCTACAAGCCAAATGAGAAGCGACACAAGGTTATTCTCGAGTGGAAGCCATTCCCTAGTGATCACTACGCTATTGAGAGCCAGGTTGTATGGCATGGCCTAGACCCTGAAAAGAGCATGGTCAAGATCCATCCCAACGAGGACTACATAATAACGACAGACCTGATCCTCTCCACAATCGATGAGCATGCCGAAGACACAGCCCTCCTCCTTCTCCCCGGTATCCAATACTACTCCGGCCAACTCTTTGACATTCCTCGCATCACAGCCTACGCCCAAGCAAAGGGTATCGTCGTAGGCTGGGATCTCGCACACGCCGCTGGTAATGTCGAGCTGAAGCTTCACGACTGGAACGTTGACTTTGCCTGCTGGTGCACGTACAAGTACATCAATGCCGGACCAGGCTCTATCGCCGGTGCTTACGTCCACGAGCGACACGGCAAGGTCGAAGTCAACAGCGATTCCGGCAAAGCAACTTATCGACCACGCCTGATGGGCTGGTACGGCGGTGACAAGAGCGTGCGCTTCAACATGGACAACAACTTCATTCCCACAGCCGGCGCAGGAGGTTACCAGCTTTCCAACCCTTCTGCCATTGACCTGGCTAGTTTATCTGGCGCTCTATCAGTCTTCAACAAGACAAGCATGCACGATCTGAGATCAAAGGCTCTTGTCCTGACTGCCTATGCCGAGCATCTGCTAGACGGAATCCTTGCAGATTCTTCAGACGAGGAGCCTCTCTTCCGCATCATCACACCACGGGATCCCCAACAGCGAGGAACTCAGCTGAGCGTATTGCTGAAAGATGGACTTTTGGATGACGTGAGCGCGGCTCTTGAGGAGAACGCTGTGATCTGTGATAAGCGCAAGCCTGGAGTTATTCGTGTGGCCCCTGTGCCTCTTTATACAAGGTTTGAGGATGTTTGGAAGTTTATGCAGGTGTTACGGAGTGCTTTGAAGCTTTAAGACAGAGAAAAAAGGAAATTAGACTACCATGTCAGATAATGATTATGCATAATGAAGCTTTTAATAGTTTAATATGTCTGTCTTTGCGATGTGAGGACGCTATTACACGCTCTTGAGCGAGTTGGGTCTCGGTTGATCAGGCTTGCCAAGTATTTTGATGTGTACAATGGTCAGCTGTTCCTAGTGGTTTGATGATACTGCCTGGAGATATCTCATATCGGGTATCAAAAACGTTTGGTCCAAGTGACCAAGTGCTGAGCCGAAGCGGTTAACCAGGAGAACTTTCCGTCGCATATCGTCGTCTTACTCCTCGGTTAAAGATGGCACTCCAGCCTACAACCGAGGACAGAAACCATGCTAGAGCTGCTTGTTTGAGGCACGTAAACTAAGCAATTTCGGATCTTGGATCTTTGGTATCCAAGGATCTGCCCACCTGCGCGTTGTAACGTTGCTGGAACTTGACGTCTCCGAACTTCCGATTCTAGGACCGGATGACGGGAGACTCGACACAAGGATCTCCTTAGCGTCAATTCCTCCCATTGAACACCCGAAGCTGGGAGATAAAGTCTTGTTGCTAACACTCAAAGATGATGTGTCAAATCTATACCGCCTCCCGCATCCAGTAAGGCAAACAGATTCAGAGCCGACCCGGAATCTCCGTCGGCTCCCATCGGTGCGCCCCAGTAACTTGGATCCGGAGTTTGCAACATCGACTCGCTTATGCCTAAGAAAGCCGAATCGAGATCCCCAAACAGAGGTGATCCGACATTCTGTAGTCCGTTGTGCTGGAGAAACGATCTATCCAATGATTCTCGTCCCCTGTTATTGGAGGCCGGGCTGGCCGCTAAGTGGCTCGTCTCTCTACGAAAAGCTGGTGATGAGTCAATGCCCATATCAGATGGAATGAGCCCAAAGAGTTGGCTCGAATTTTCAGTTCGTCTCTGACGTTCTGCAAGCTCACGCTTTTCAAGATACTCCAGAGCGGCAGTTAACAGAGACTGCGCAATGAGCGAGTACTGTCCTGCGTGCGTGTCATATTTCGAGCAGTGATCCAAAGCGTGAATGGCCATTCGGGTGTACTTTTCCAGTACCCGTCCAAAGCCACCAAGGAGGCCTATCCCAAGGACGAGAGAGCTGGCAAATAGCCAAGATCTGCAAACAGTTAGACACAATTGACATGAGCTATTCCATCAAGAATACTTACACTAGGATTGGGACATGCCTAACAAGAACGCCCCTCTGGATCAAGTCTAGTATGGGATCAACCATAAGACTGGCCGCGTCAATGCAAGCATCAGCCAATTTTGATTTCCCAGAAGGCAAAGCAGATCGACCATTTGAAGCCATTGAAGTATCCGACAAGCGTCGACAAAGCTCATACATGAGAAATGGTCGGGAGACAAGCATGACGGCATAGTAGTACGTAGACAATATCTGACAAGCACCACTCGCCTGAGCTCTGTCATGCACTTCGGGCTTTGCGATTGTGTCCTTGAGTTGCTTCAACCAGCGCGACGACCAATCGCGCAACTGAAGCGATATACCTTCGGTGAGCTGTAGCGATATCTTTCGTCTTGAATAGATCTCGGTGACTACCCCTTCAAGCACGAGAAATATCTGCACTGACGCATTTAGCAGGTCAAGGGATTCATCGATATTCTCGTTGGGGCTTTGGTATGGAACGGTGCAATCAACGTCAGAAGTAGCAGGTGGTCGGCCCATGGAGCTGCTAAGAAACAGATCAACAACCCGTAAACTCTTCCATAGACGGTCTCTTTGTCTGTGCAAGTCGGGCCCGAATCGCGCGTTGACTTCTGTCCGGTGAATACCAATCGAGTATGCTGCTCTTACAGCAGTACCAAAGAACAAGAACGCTCCATTGATCTGACACGAACAGAGCATGTACAGTGTAATGAGAGTGAACATTTGAATAGTAGTCACACTGAGATTACTGCTGAGTTCAGCATATGCCTTTTCTCGTGCATACTCAAAGTAGTCTTGAGCACGTCCCTCATTGTCAATCCTTGTTCCGATGGCCAGCACAAGAAGATTGACCACAGTCGTCGCGTCATCTGGCTTCTGGCCCATGTGTGCCCATAGCATAAGATCTTCTTGTAGTCGCCGATTGTCAAACAGATCCACAAGACCAGTCGAAATAGACAAGTAATTTGATACGGCAGAGGGGACATCATCTGGATGAACGCTTGGTATGCTGCTGTCACCTGGCATCCGACGGGACTGGTGTGCTGTAGCGTTCTCAAGCACAGAGTAACGACTAGTCTGAGGAGCAAAGGCATTCTGACCAACCTTTGTGGTAACGAGTTGTCGGACAGATTGGAAGAAAGAGAGCGGTGCACAGTCTCCCACAAAAATGAGTTTGCCCTGAGCATCGCACACCAATCTCGCCTCTCTGGGCACTTCAGTTTCATCCTCGGCGTCAATTGCCTGGTGCTGATCTGGTCTTGGTTGCTCCGTGACGCCATCTGCATTTCCTGGTGTCGATGGAGTTGGATGTCTCGTTGAAGGACGCGTTGAATGTGAACGCGCCTCTCTTTCCGACGTCGCCGGCGATCTCAACGACGCGACAGATCCGTGTCCATTTTTACGTCGACGCTGAGGCGAGTAATGACAATCATGAGGCTTCTGTCGACGGGCGCAATAACTGCAGGGTAATTTGCCGTCGCATTTCACCTTGCGAGCTTTGCAGCCATCGCAGGCATTGGCGATTCGGCTTCGGACATAGCGCTCTGGTTCCGCCGATTGCATACCTTACTTTTCTTGTTTGGGGTCGGTGAGGGTTTGTGTTACTGGAGACAAACATTGCGTAGCTTGCGGAAGCGGAAAGGAGCGGATGTTCGGATCAAAATTAATGGTTAGTGCAATTTCGGGCCGGCTTAAGGTTCCGAAGCAAGACTATAAAGCTTTTAATTAAAATAAATACTACTAACGTACACGATAAGCGTG
>JAJJWM010000815.1:0-13815 GCA_021655865.1 Fusarium guadeloupense
CCCAACATGTCTTCATTTTAGACTCGTCCGCAGGAACTATATAGGCTTTCCCATTATCTATTTCCTCTTTCGGTTTTAGCTGTCGCAGTTAACAGATCCAAAACGCTGTTTGACAAGGAATCTTTACTCAAGTCTACAGCAGACGGCTATCTTGTTATGATAACCACATCGCAGTTGCAACGAACCAGTGACACGCTGAGCAGTTGGCGACGTTCTAAGAAGCGGCGCAACAGATATTCCTCGCGCCACACCGGATACACAACAGTATGTGAATAAGAGTAAGCAAAGCTAAAGTGATGCCCTTTGGATCGATGGTCTTAAACCTTGCGATCTCGTTGTGATATGGGCGAGACCGAGACTGTAGAGTAACCTTGTCTCTCTGGTGGAGTGGCCAGAGAGAGTGGGAGGCCATTGCGCTAAACGCGGGACAGGTGGCGCCAATTGAGTTGCTTTAGGTACCAGCGAACTAGCTTCAAGGTGATTTCCAAGTGTTGACGTCCTATCTGTGGCGGCTGAAGCGACGTCCACTCTCATGACAACGGGGTAAGATGTTGAGTGGATTAGAAAGGATAAATAGATAGATTCTTGCAATCTGGCTCCAGTATCGTGCGTCGAGTCACCCTGTCGCCATCCTAGCTCCTTACGGTAATGGCTTAATATCTCAATAGCCTCGCCACACTAGCATGAGACCCCACCAAGAAGAATATGCTTCCCTCCGATATATCAATCTGTCGACAAGATCTGAATCCATCAAATGAATGCATACGTTTCCCCGACGATGCAAACACAGGACGTCGCCTTTCACAAACATCTGCGCCCTGGCTGGATTCCATCCGCGCGTTGAGCGTGCCTGAGCTGCAGGTGATGGTCCCTGATTTGGATATCAGCGTTCCACCCTCCACCGGCTTTGTCACGATTCAAGGGGAAACGACCAATATGCCCAAACGAGCATCAATTACTGGGAAGCGCCTTCCGCACCGCTCTCGAACCAAACTTACCCGTGTCCGCTTGCATCCAGCGTGAACAAAGCAGAGCTACCTGGTCCACTCGGTGATACACCGTTTGCTGCGGCTGGTGTTAATCATGAGCGAATCCTACAGCCTCCCCCTCGCCGTATCACGAAGCGTCGATCCAAAACTCGTGGCGGTCGACCTCGCAAACGCAACGAGAGGCACTCTGTTGAAGAGCATCAGAACTGTATGGGCGAGGAGGTATCTCCACATCTCAAGAGCAGTTGCCCCGAGAAGGAGCGCTGCATCTTTGCGTCTCGATGGCGGCACGGCCACCAAGGGGACGAAGACATGTGGGAGAGTATACGAACCGATTTTCAGCATCAGTTTTAGGAGATCCCTAGTAAGGAAATGTTGCAGATGAAGCTCTGGCACAGTCAATCCAAGTACATCGATTGGCTCGCCGAAGATGTACGTGCAATCGGCATTCGAAGGTCTTAAGGAAGGGCTTGTGCTTTCAATTTTCCAGGAGAAACTTCTCCGCGAAGCTTGGATGATAGTTGAACGTTCCCGCTATCAATCGATCCTTGATACATTCATAGAGCTTGGAGATTCCAGGAACATGTGGTTGGGTGCTGGTGATATCGAGACTAAGGTTGTCAATGCCCTGAACCTTGAGGAGGGCCTGTATATACAGCTTCCCGGCAAGGTCGGTAATCGATTTTACTGTAAGCTTCGATCTGATCAGGAAGACTCGGGGCTGCTGCAGGGCTGACGGGTAACAGATGGAACCCAACAGCAGGATAACAAACATCGAGCTGTACGCAGCAGTACGCTTATTCAACCAAATGAACGACTATTCAAACAGCTGACACGCGGACGCTCTATCCTATGTTCCGAAAATTTTGAAGCGCCTTTGTTAGACGTACGCATCAGTCTGGAGCCCGGTGCTTACAGTTCCGTGACGAGTTCATTTACCTGATCCTAGCAGAGAGATGTTGATCGTACGCCTTGCAGAACAGAAGTCACTGTAACCACAAATTGGGCGTGCTTCAGCCAGCTCCAGGGCCTACCAGCCTTCGAATATCATACGCAGCTTCAAAG
The DNA here is from genome assembly GCA_021655865.1 of Fusarium guadeloupense. Lineage (NCBI taxonomy): Eukaryota > Fungi > Ascomycota > Sordariomycetes > Hypocreales > Nectriaceae > Fusarium > Fusarium guadeloupense. The sequence continues at coordinate 2,055 of JAJJWM010000815.1, forward strand.
GGCTATTTTATCCTAATTACACATCTTTATTCAAAGCTACGTAGAGATGCGTAACGGAACTCGGCTTGGTAACGTTATCGATGGCACAAACCTGTCAGAACAGTGGGTAGAGCTTGGAGACTGGACAAAGCCGAGTGATATCTATGTCGCGCAGTGCCGTACCATGTGTAACCTGAACCTGTGGACTCTTGTGTCGGACGATAATGGGGTAGATGATTCACGAAGCACTCCCCGGAACCCACATACCACAAAGATAGTTTTGAAGGTCGGGGCAGCCGTACGGCCAGAATGCCCAGAACGCCGAAGCGCCCGCTCGTGGCTCTTAAGCGCCGAGTCACCTAGGTTTAGTGGCCAATCCTCAGTCCATCCTCGGCTTCTTACCTACAGCCGCAGTAGCTGACGCCGCGCCTAGAACGGTTGGCTGATATAAGCGCGGCTATGCATTGTCTTAACTACACTTCCTGCCTATAAATAGAACGCTGATGGGAAATAATAGACAGACCAGAGAGGACCAGTCTTGTAGGGTCATCAGGACGCTGAGATCAAGTTTTGCTGTGGGGTTTATACCTTGGAAGTCTAAGTTATCGTTCCTCGTTGTCGCAGGATGATTCATTCAGTCTGTAGACAGTACATAAACTCCGAGTTTACATCAAGCCGGATGATATGCAGCCAGATACTCGACTCCCGCCATTGAATCCTAGCTGTTACAAGTCACTGTCAACCCTGGCGGCAGCAGCAGCATAGCCATTCGCCTTCATGTTGAAGCGACGCGCTGTGCGGAAGCGCAAGAACCTGGATCTTATTATCTCCAACCACCGACGTTCCTTGTTGTAAAATCCACTAGCGATCCAGGCAAATACGTTCCACCGCCACAAGGCAAATTTCGTCCACTCTGTGGGAATGAAATTAAACATGCCGGCGTGTTCAAAGAACCTAGGGTAAAAACCCGCACAATCCCAATCGATAAGCCACAGCTGATTCTTATGGTCGAGTATGATATTGCGAGGTGCCAGGTCATAGTGCGTGAATACAAATGAGCGATTGTATGGAAACACCGGGTTTGGGCAGATCAAGTGATCTGCCTGAGTCTTTTTGATCTCTTGGCGTGGTGCAACGAAATTGGCCCAGAAGTTCAAGAAACCATTGACTTCACTAGATTTTGCTCCGGGCGGCAGGCCGAAAGAATCCTCGAGAAAAAAAGACCTGCATTTTCCTGTTGCCAGTGATCCTGATGATACTGAAACAGTCGATCTTAAGCAGTGAATGACGCGGCGAAGCTGGAAGGCAAGTCGAAGGCTTGTCATCCAACCAAGGTTCGGCCATGCGATGTCGAGTGTCGTCCCAGAGATTCGATCCATGATGCAATAAGTTGAATCTTCTCCCCAAACAATCCGCTGTATAGATGGGACATGAATCCCGAGTTGAGATGCGAATGTCGTCGCTCTCACAGCATCTTCGAGTTCGTTCTCTGCATAGCCCTTAGCCAGATACCTGGAAGATAGAGGCACGATATTCGAAAAATTATATAAATGAGGGAGAGAAGTGATGTGCTCGATAAGTTCTGCATCCGTGTAGTCAAAGAGCCTCGTGTCGTCAAAATTTGACTCCATTGCGAAAGTATTGTAAGGTGCAAGAAAGAGAAACTTGCAGCTGCGTGGTCAAGAATTTGACTGCATACAGATACGCCCGACGACCTGCCGAACTCCGCCAATTGTATGAGCCTACCTCCCAAAACGATTCTTAGGCAGGTCTCAATCGGTCCCATCATATTGATTGGTGTCAGTTGAGCGCGTGCAGCCGTATACTCTCGAGCATTTCATCTTGATAGTGGATTCTACTTACGCGACAAAAATAGTATCAGAGCTCAGGGCGCATGTGAGGTCTCTAACGATTGGCGCAGTCATACGGTCGGAATGTGCAAGCGCTTGCTTGTGTGACTCTTAGGTCGAAGGAGGTGAGGCCGTGTTAGAGTCCCTACACCGTACCTGTCTTAGGATCATTATTGGCTAACATAACCGCGCGGCTATGCACTGTCTTGACTACTTCTTGCATGTCTATAGCGCATCGACGGCAGCTAACAGGTAGACAGAGTTGTTACTCTCAGCGTCCTTCGCGTTAATTCGGTCACTATGAAAAGAGGGTCTGGGGGAAGAGGATCTGCAGAGGAAGCCGGACGAGGATAAGGACCGGAGTAACGGGGCCGAGTCAATCGCAGCATCCTTCGGCGGCCTCGCGCCGGCGGGCCCACATCTCACTGGCCGTGGGTCGTCCCGGACGGGGCAACCGCATTGGAATTTGCGGTCATGTCTGTCATAAGCTGCTAGATGTTTTCAACATCCAACAAAGCTAACCTTCTACGCTCAACTGTGCACCATCTCTGCCCTTGGATTTGCCCTGATCCTTGTAGGTAAATCCTACCATATGTATTGAATCTATTACTATCCCATCTCCGCCTAACGTTTTTCTCACGCCTGCCTTGTGAACTCGCCTCTACGCCGTCTCAATGTGTCAATGCATCAGACGAAATTCTTTCTGGGGAATGACCCCTGCGTCTATATTCGGCTGGAGTAGGATAAAGATAGGCGCAATCACTTGGGTACGAATGACAGGTAGGGATCATTGCTTCGGAAGCATGAAGACTAGAGGTTTGGTCGTAGGTTCAACTGAAACTTGTAGTCTAAAGCCGAGGTAATTTCGTTCGTTCCCTGACGTTTGTTGAGCTGGATCGCTTTCTGGACATCATGGCGCCGTTCAGATTGAGTAATTGCACGACCTCTAGGTTGCCGCGAAGTGAGGCAGCCTGTAGAGCATTGCCGTAAAAGCCGCCCTGCGCGTTGACGTCGGCTCCCTCTGCAATCAGATTCCTTGCAGCCTCTACAAGTCCGCCAAGACAAGCATAATACAATCCAGATGCTCGAGGAGGTACTGGGCTACTATTCCATGGACGGTCGGCCTGATACAATCGACACCACCGTTGAAACGTTGTCTCGTCTCGTAAAAAGCTAACTGTGATTCGAACGATGTCTTCAGAAGTCTCGGCCGAAACGGCGTAGCCCATCCAGGTCTTTGCTGCATATCATGCCATCGGAAAATCACGTCTGATCGTGCTGTCACTGCCCCTGATATCGGTAAGGTACGTCAAGCAAGTTTTAGAGATGGCAATGCTGGCATTTTTAAGGTTGAACTGGGCTTGCTCAAGAAGGTACACTTTGACAGAGAAATGGGCCAGATGAAGTTCCTCTACGGTCTCAGCGTAGTTCGTGACTTTGGCGATTATCACCAAGCTGGGGCAGTATCGTAGGATGTCGGCTTTCAGAGATAGTCTGCCATCAACATCGTAGCCCCGAGGCTCTTGATCTATCTCGGTAGCTATCACTTCGATGGCCTCTGCTAGCGTCAGAGGCCGCCTGGTGTGGACGAGAAACTGCAGGAGACGAATCGCGCTGTTCTTATATTCCGACGGTATGTTTTGGACCATGCGACAATATGTCTCATTCAAATCCCGGGGCAAAGGCCTGAGAGCTAACTTGATAGCTTTTGGGCTCAGACATCGAGCAAGACTTTCTAGTTGACAAGCTGCCCATCTAAACCTGTGACGAATGTCAGAAAAATATTTGACTTATATCGATGATCTAGGCCAAAACTTGCATCCCATCGGCTCTATCTCCGATTTTATCACGGATTTCGTCTAGAATACCTTGAGATAGTTTCTTGTCCACGAAATCAGACTTCTGTTCAAGTGTTACATTAACATAGGAGCGTATATCAGCGTTGACAGCCTTGTCAAGTAAGACACAGTTACGCTCATCAAACGAGCGAGGGATCTCGCCTTGGAACTCTGCTTCAGGTCGGCCAGTCACGAGAATCTGGGCGTTACTAGACGCCAAACCTCTTATCCAATGCAGAAGTTCTTCTCTTGTCGTACACTCGTCCAAAGCGTCGATGATGACGAAGACCTTTCCAGTGATTTATATCATTGCGTCAACACAGGCTGATAAGGCAGTCGTATCTGGTTGCCTCCGTCCATCATCATGGGAAGTGAAAAGACTGTCAAGTCTTCTCGCGGCTTCATTCCCGGTATGATAAAGCTGAGCGGCCAGCGAGCGTAGGAGATCCTCCAGTTTCTGCTTCCTGGGCTCATTAAAGTCGAAGAAGAAGGCAAGCGTGGTATGGGTGTCTATTTGCAGAAGGCGATCAAGAATCGTCGTACTCAGAATGGTCTTGCCATATCCTGCCAGGCCGTAGAGCCACAGGTATTGACGTAACCCAAGTTTCCATTCCTGGAAGGCAGGACTGTTTAGAAGCCAGGTCCCAGTGCCGGGATGACGGCGTTCTCTTGCCAAGTTGGCATTGGTTGAATAATCTGACGGGGACAGCCATCGCTCGATTTTAGCGAACCGATGGTTAGACACCATACTCATCATCGCATATTTGGTTTCATTTCCTGTGGATTCGACTGTTCAAGGTTAGAAGAAGAAGAGTGAGCTGGTGTTGTGATACTAACTAGAACTGAGGACTTCGCTAATAGGCTTCTCAGCCTCGACCTTGCTGGGAGGAATCTACCGTAGGAGATCTTTGGCATACACCGCTGCCGTCATTGCCGCAAAGCCCTGCCACTCCTTGTTCTTGTGCGCGTCAGAATAATTACATATCCCGCGGATCACCAGGCACGGGAAATGGTTCATTAGCCCAGCTGCCTCCATTTCGAAGCAGAGAACACCCTTCTTCGCTGCAAGCGCATCCCGTGTCAAAGCATCCTTCATCAAGCGATTCAATGAAGCGATTAGGCCATAGTGAATAGCAGGGTTATCTTCATATTCAGTACGATCGGATCGCACTATCAAGGTTAAGGGATCATCGCCACAAGTTTTCGCGCAGCCGGACTGATCATCTGGCGGGTGAACCTTTGAGGAGTGGTACAGTCGGTCGGTGCTGGATTCGGGCCGTTGGAACTCTTTCTTAAGTCTCGGATTCTCTTTTAAAATATCATTGATATATTTATCAAGCTGGTGTCCTTTGCGCTTGTATTGCGTCAAGAGTCCATGCACGGCTGTTCGCAGAATTGTCGGCGGCTGATTCAAGAATCCGGTCTCCTGGGATTCCTGACCCTACACGGCCTTCCCAAAGTCGTACTGGAACACACCGCCCTTCCTGTGGCCAGAAGCACTCACCACGACGTCCCCAAGGCGGATGTCATGCTCAGGAGTCGGCGCACCGCCGCCAATTCCAACCATCAGGCCGAATCTGACGTTGGGGAAGCTGTGAAGCATATCTTTCGCGACACCAGCGGCGGACGATATGCCGTATTCGCCATGGGGAAGGACAGCAATGACAACATTATGTTTCCCGATCTTGCCCAGCGTGTAATTGTTGCTATCGTTAGCGGACACGAACTCGGGTCCTTCGTGCTCTTCGTCGAGAAAGAGTTGCGCAGCAAGGTACTCAGTTGCAATGGCGCAGATCCAGCCCACCGTATACTTCTTGGGGTTCGACATAGTCGGCGATCGATGTCGAGCGGAGAGGAAGACGTGATGTTACATGGACAGACAATCGCAACAGAGGAGCGCTCGAGGAGGCGCATAGCGAGGCCCGCATGCTCTTGCTGGCGGTGGCCATATATCAGGCGCTGAGGAAGTGTGAGAATTCCATCAGTCAGCCTCATGGTGCCTCTATGCAGCCACTTGCGGCAGGCTGGTCGTTGTAGCTACATGATTGGCGAAGAAATCCATGTCAAAGCAACTGCCTCTCAGATGCAGAGCGAATGGCGCGGCACGAAAGCCGGCCATATATCAGCTGAACACTTGGCCTCCCAATAGAAGCAAATCCGGCGAACGGTCAGGCAAACACGTACATAATTTGATGCCTCCAGTCTTTCTTGATTACTGCCCTGTCGTTCTTATGGCACACGTAATCCTTGCATAGGTCCCCGTGGCTTCCCAATCTTATGACTCTTTGGAATTCTGGGATGGCCACTTGTGTATCGAGAGTGCACGACAACAATAATGAATGGCGTGTGGGAACAACCATACTGGCTTTCGTCGCGGTAAGCGCAGGGCGGAAAGAATGCATTCTGTTCCGAAGGATGACAGACGAAGAACAAAACCCCATTGTCAGCTAATGGGGCGATGTCGCAATTGAATGGTTGCCCGGTTCATGACAGCGGGTGGTGCCGCTCATCATGTCTACGTCGTGATATTAGGCATATGGACGGTAGGTCCAAGTTTGTATGGCTTACCGCCGACCCGCACGATAAGTTTGGTAGCTCACTTCAGGCAACAAAAGCAAATTCTGCAGGACTGCCTTGCCCTAGTGGGTACTAGAGGCATGAGGATGAAATATTTCTGGCATCAATTTCAACGCCAGAATTGTCTACTTAGATGGAATTGACCTCTTCTAGTAAATATATGAATAATGGTATTTGACATGGGCTAATTCTAAAATCTGGGCGTCTACCATTGACGGTTGTGGCAGGTGTTCAATGAGAATTTGCCTTGGGAGCTGCGGGGTTAAGGTAGGCTATCTTAATCCAGGTGGAGGAGTGACACCCGTGTGATCTAAGCCAATAAATAAAGTGAGGCGAGAGGCGAAGCCACGTGGTGAAACACGCCTATACGTGCCAGTACAAGAATAAGAGTGTAAAAGTTTAAGTTCAAGAAAAACATAAAGCTTTAAAGGTGATTACACTATGCCACTGGACGACATATCTTAGTTTTCAGAATTTAGATTTTATATTTAATTCTGCTTAGATATTTATTGTTGCATCCACGATCAGAATTAAGAGCTTGGCGCTAACAATAGCGCGAATTTAGTGCATAAGCTGAAACAAGGGCTGCGTGAAAGGAGGGGGTGTGGAAGTAACGCCAAGGTGGGTGACTACCGTTATTGCAGCTGGAACCGTTTCCAACAGATGATGCTACGGTCGGTAACGGTGCTAAGGACATAACGGCAGCAGATACCGTAAGAACATCGAGGCCGATTTCCGGAGCTGTCTCAGATTGGTCGATCACGGGCCATCTGGAGCCCGGATGAACATCGGCAAATATTAATATTTTCGAGCCAAGACCAGCTTGAGAATGAAAGACTCCCCTTTGCTACTTTCTTGTGCCGCGCTATACATTTCCAACCCTTGCCACCTGTAACACGTAATAACCAACTCACTAATCATCATTTATATATTCCGAAAGAAGACAGTCTATGCTGTGTTAGCTCTGCTTTAGGTAAGTCTCACCCGACAGCCCAATATGCTCGGTCCGATCCTAAGTAGGGCATTGAAAATTTTATCTTATCTGATCATCAGGTCCACTATCTCAAACAGTGGAATGCAATTAAAGTTACATCTACCAGGGGGCAAACCTGTTTTACACAAGATAAAACTGGGTCTTAAGGTAACAATTATTACGTATTTTTTTATCTGATCTAATTATCAGATTCTAAAGCGAGTGGAGTTTATACCATTCCTCCAAGTATAAGATGGTCGACCACGAAGCTTAAGTTTCCAAAGTCATCACCACCATTAGCATTATCCTTGAGCACTACCTTTTTAAAACCATTCACCAAAATGAAGTTCTTCCTCATTACCCTCGCTAGCCTTTTGGCTGTCACCCCTGCTATGGCTGCTCCTTCTCCTCAAGCCGCGACTGCAGGTTGCAATGGCAACGCGCAGTGTGAGCGATGTATCAGGGCAGTTGTCCCTCCCAATATCTGCTACAGCACCTACCTTTGAGAGCTCTAGCGATAGTTCACTGAATGCATATGTAAGAAAGGGCTTTTACCTATTAGAAACTATATTGATTTCTAACAATAAATAGGGCAAGTGAGAGCTAGTGTTATCTGTTATTGGAGGTAATAAAGGATACTTTATAGGATGTTTATATAAGAGGTACTTAAGAGTATTATAACGTGCATGATAAGCTTATGTCCCAGACAAGCATGTGTCTCAAAAAATCTCAACCTTCAAAATAGAAATCACCATAAGTACACAAAAAATCACTAAATCAATCAAAATTAATCGCTAAACTCTTCCCCAGATATCGCAACAACTATCTGACATGTCCTTGCGTTATGCCCGGTCCTGCCACATCCTCCACAACGTCTTTCCTTCGTTTGTGTCGACCTTCCTTGACCACCACTTCTCGATGATTCGCCCTCTATCTGCCCATCAGCATCCATCTCATCAATCGCTTGCCTTCCTTCATCTACTGTCATCACCCCTCTTTTCTGTAGTCGGGTTCTTTTTGCCCTCCGCCGCCGGCTTAGTATCTCGTTCACCTGCCGAAGGTCGCGGTTCTCAGCTCTCAATAAGGCATTCTCATGCATTATTGCCTTTGTTCCCTTAGAAAGAGACTTCAGTGCTCCTATAATGGACTCAGGAGAGCTGCTTTGATGTCTTCTAATTCTTCTTTCGAGGTACTCAGACTGTGACCCGGCCTCAAGCACCGTCTTTGGCGTCTTTGAAACCCATGGGGTTAAAGGTTCAGTAGCCTCCTCTGGAGGCGTTGGGGTCCGTAGCTGCACATCAAGCTTTGAGATAACATTTTCAGGGTTAAAGGGAGCAAGTCCAGCTCCTCTAAAACCTCACTGGATATTACTTTCTGTTATAGTAGCTTGAAAAGCAGTATAAAAGTCCAGAAAGAACTCAGTCTTTGAAATATGGGTTATAGACCTTCTGATCAGATACTCTATTTCTCGACCGTATGCCTTTTTCAGCGGCCCAAAGCACCCGACGTCAAGAGGCTGGAGTAGATGAGATGAATGAGCTGGCATACAGAGCGTAATAATCTTTTTCTCCTCACAATATCTCTTGAAGTCGGCAGAATGGTGACTCTCGTGGCCATCGAGGATCAGAAGACGATAGGGACCAGTTGATCGGTTAGTTGTAGATCGATCAAAGTGCTTTAGCCACTCGAGACCTAGCTGGTTGTCTGTCCATCCATTTTGGCTTGTTACAATAACCCAATCGCCCGGGAGGTCGCATTCTCGGTACCAATTCGCAAGATGATATTGGCCTGCACCAACGATAAACGGCGCGATCGATTGGCCTTCCGCATTGATTGCCTGGATTACAGTAATCCATTCACGATTTCCAGGCTGTACTGCTTTTGGTCTTCCTTGCCTTTCCGAACCTGTAACGACCATTCCGGACATAAAAAGGCCCATCATAAAGCCAGTCTCATCAAAGTTCCAGATATCATCTGATCGGATACCATATTTCGCGATTGTGTTCTGTACGAGCCTAAACCAGCCACGAATAATAGTCGGATCGTCGCATTTAGCTCTCTGGTAGTCATATCTCCGAAATAAATGCGTCTTTAGCTCTGGTTGTCGTTTCACGAAGTTATGAGCCCAGCGCTTGCCGACGGGTGACGCGTCACGGTCAGTTAGCAGGGAATTGGCCATTTCTTCAACAAAACGCAGTCGCAAGGGAAATCCTCGCAAATCTAGATCAATAATGGAACTGTACTATTATCTGTTCTTCAAGATCAGATAGTCGCCTTGACTTCTGGATAGTATCGCATCGCGATTGAATGCCCTGTTGACGGCGACGTAGCTTCCTATAGTTAACCTGGTACGTATTTGCAGCGCGTCGGAGACTTAATTTTGGTTCATTTTGAAGGGCTTGAAGTGCAAGTAGTATTCTAGCCTCATTTGATGATTGTGACATCTTTGGTAGTTCAGAAGTAATTGATTAAATAGTTAGATGTAAGGTTGAGGGATTTTTGGTGCACTTGCTTGTCTGGTGCACTTGCTTATCAAATACGTTATTTTAAGTTCAATTTGAAGTTTGAAGAATTATTTAAAAAACTGCCTTCAAGGTGAAAGGTGGGATGTCTCGCATGCTTATCGTATACGTTAATGTTTTTAATTAATTAATTAATTAGGGCTTTAGTTCGTTATTAGTTAGTTGTAGTGATTAATTTTACAGCCCTGCCCGTTACTAAGATTCCAGGTTGAATGACAGATCTTAACACGATATCTACGTCTTTTAATTCAAATTTCGCACGCATCATCTTGAAAACATATCCCATGACCGTCTGTACCAAATCACACTCGACGCATCAAAGCCCGAGATACGACTACTCGAGCTGACCCAAGACAACGACAGAGTCTCTTGCAGACTACACACCGTCGCCTTGAGCAGCGAGCGGCGCTTTGCTGCACTCTCGTACGTGTGGGGAGATGTGGCTTATACCACAAACATTGGAATCAACGGTATTCAGCAATCGGTATCGGGAAGCCTCGCAAGTGCTCTGAAACGAGTCCGCAAATACTGGACGCACGAGTTTCCCGACAGAGGCCCATCTGCTTTCAGAATCTGGGTCCATGCTGTATGCATCAGCCAGGGCGACGCGACAGAGCGTAGCCAACTGGTCAAGCTCATGCGTACTATATACTCAAAGACCTCACCTCTACAACAATGAGCATAGCAAGTTGACTGATTCGAAATTATCGAGATCATATATATTATATGTATTATGAAGGTGTGCTGCTACCCCGTCGACCTATAAATACACAGATAAGTAAATCATATGAACAAATGAATTTTGATTACCTACCCCTTAGAGCCAGTACCATTATTCTTAAGCGAGTGGAAACTGCATCCAGTTCCTTGTCCATTATCAAGTTACCTAACGATCAAACTATGTACAATAATCTAGTGCTTCACAAACTTCAGTAATACCAAGCTCCTTATCGGTCAAATTCCGGGCCGTCTCCATGATAGTCTCCAAAGTGACATATCTGTGCGCAGCCAAGCCCATCCGTCTATCATTACCAGGAGTCAAGGTGGTATTGATAGCACGGATGATTGAGTAGTTGTCGGTGTTGTTGCGGTGTTGACTTCCAAGCGAGATGGACTCGGCGGGGTAGTAAGGGCCCTCGTTGGATGCTTCCTGATACATGAGACATTGCAGAAATCCAATCGAAGGGAGAGCGGCAAAGAGTTAGGGTTAGGGTTAGGATAGGGTTAGTATTAACTATCTAAGCTATCTTTGCCCTTTTGTTTTCTTCTAACTATAATATAGCTATAAGACTGAATGGAGAGGTAAAAAGATAAGAGATCAACTAGGAAAATAGGAAAAAGAGATATAAGAGATATAGCTAGGAAAGTGAGGAAAGAGAGATAGATAAGATATAGCTAGGAGAGTAAGGAAAGAGAGATAGATAAGATATAGCTAGAAAAATAGGAAAAGGAGAGAGTATAGCATAAAAGCTAGAAAAGAGAGATATAAGAGATATAGCTAGAAAAGCTAAAAGGAGGAAATAAGAGATAGGAGATAAAATAAGGCTAGTAGCCTATAAGAGGCCTTCTAGGAAGACCTTCTAGAGGTATTCCAGATCGACCTAGCTAGATTACTAGGGGTATCCCTCGCTATAAAGGCTGCTGAAGTAGCCCGGGTCCTCATAAGAGCAAGCCCAATGGAGGCATCTAGCTGGGCAGCTGCCACTGGACCTACTAGCTCCTGGAGCTTCTGATAGGTCTTTGCAGTCTCTAGGTCCATAAGGCCACCTGCTGAGATGATAAGAGGCTGAAAGAAGGCCCCTAAGGACCTATATTTTCTGCGTTTTTCGTCTGCAGCCTCTTTGAGGGTGCTATAAGGGTCTTCCCTAGCTGAATCTTTAGAAAGAGCAACAACTTGAATATCATAGAAATAACAGCTCGTTCCGAGGGTAATAGCTAGGTCAGCCCTTAGGCTTATTTCAGGGGAAACTAGAGGCTCTTTTTCGACCTCTAGGCTAGGCTGGCTACGTAGGGCCTTATATA
>JAJJWM010000824.1:0-19433 GCA_021655865.1 Fusarium guadeloupense
CTCTTAAATTCCTCTTCATTATAGTTTTCCTAATTTTTTAAGTCCTAAATTCCAATTTAATATTTATTACTATATATTAATTCAATCTCAATTTCCTTTTATATTACTATATATTCTCTCCTTTTTTGCTTATAACTTAATGTTATTCAAAATGCCTAATAAGCATATCGCTCCTTAACCCAATGTTAAGCAGGCTATTACTAAGTAGCAGTATATCAATGTAGCTATAATGCTATAATTCTAATCTATCTCTTCATGGGATTTTTGGTATATATATTGCTTCTATATTGCCTTAAAGGGCAATAAGGCTACCCTTAAGAAGAAGAAGTAACTCCCTATTAAAAGGGTCCTAATTATATATACATTTAATGCCACTTTATTTATTTATTATACTCAGTATAATGCTTAAGGTAATTACTATAATCTATAAGTTTTTTCTATATAGGATTTATCCTTTAATTATTTATTTCTTCTCTATAATACTATAATTAATTGGTATTAAATAGTATATCTAAACTTCTTTATGGTAATAACCATAATGTCTCCTATCTACTCTAATATCTTAACTAGATTATCTTTAATGAAGATAACTCTAATGCTACCCCTAAGGAGAAGGATAAGTTTATCTATACCCTTACTTACTCTTTATGCATTTATCTGGTCAGTATTACTTAGGATCTCTATCTAGCCTTTTTGGCCATTATTATCTCCTATAACTTAGAGTTTAGGCTTTTGGGTCCTAAGTATAAGACTTAGGTTCATTCTGATTTATTTTCCTCTTTATTAGTATATAGCTAATAATTTACCAATTATCCTAGGATATCTCTATTGAGTATTATAACTACTGTCTTTATCATTATAAGCTCCTGGCCCTCTAGAATGAACCTTAGCCCCTTAACCCCATAAGTCTTATCCTTTGCTTTTATATCATTTTATTTTTACTAATAAATAGTCATAGGCCTCTAATGCTACCAAGGTCTAGGAGGATAACTCCCTTCTTTGTCTTACTGTAGGCAATACTGATTACTTGCCGTAGCGAAGATGTTATGTCTTTTAATAGACAAGTAAATGCATATTAGGCTTTATTGTCATACGGAAATTCTATTGATAGTTGGTAAGTTAGAGTATATGAAAGTGCTAGGGAGTGTTCTATATGTATTGAGTTGTCTGTGAGGGGATCATGGTTGCTTCTGGAGGGCGGTGATCTAGGAGCGCCGTGATCCCGGAGAGCAGTGAGCCAGCTGTGATGGGTGGAAATATTGGTGTGGCTGTATACTCACGTGACGTACATGTCAGGTCGTAATAATATCTGATCAGAGACCACTTGTCAAAGAGGTCCATAAAAAGTGCTCTAAAATCATTTTTACAGCTACAGCGCCGAGGCTAAATAACTAAAGCTTTATAAGTATTAGCATCTGAGTGGGATTATCTATACTAAAAGCGCTAAAAGCCAGTCTAGGCCTAGAGCTTAACTAGCTAGAGGTCTAGAGGTCTTTTCCTCTAAATATATTACGCTAGTTAATTGTATTTTTATCAAGCTTATTATATTAGCTATAATTATTAATAACTCAAGTAATGTATATGATAACCGAGTGACGTAGACAGGCGAACGAAGCACTATGCTGTATATGTAGAAATAGAGACCGAGAATTTGTAAAAGTTAGCTATAAAATCCCAAATTGCTTAGAAATTTAAGTTGAATCATAGTATATAAGCTATATAGTGGCATTAACTAGTCTTAATTGATTAAATAGTTTGTTATGTTCTTATGGCGGACCGCTAGTGATAACATTTACAACTTGTAGGCTATGTAGCCTATGTAGGGTTGAAGTAGATCACTGGCTTGAAGGGGGCTCCACCAACACTATAGGGAGAACGAGAAGTGGGCGTCTCTAAGTCGTGTGCATTCGTTTTTGGACATTTGAAATCTCTCCAAAACATTAACCTCATACGTCACTGAGTTCGGCGAAGGAGTTCAAAGGTTGACACATTCAATCTATCAGACTCAAGGGTTCCCCTCTGGAGACCAGTCATACCAGCCTATGTCCACCTCGTCAATGATGTCCCACTGCTCGATGAACTGCTTCTTCTTCTCCTCCAGCCCCTCGGTGCACAGGATCTCGTAGACCGTCCTCCACGCGCTGTTGACGGCGCCGATGATCCAGGCATGGCCAGAGCTGAGCGCCTCGCCGGCGAAATGCATATGCCCCTCGGCGGCGGGGCGCATCAGCCACGGCATGACGCTGCTAAACTGGCCTGGCGAGAACATGGCGAAACCACCGTTGGAGTATGCCGAATCGTACCAGTCGTATGCATGGTAGTCTTCGAATCCCGACAGGAGGAACTCGTAGGACACGCCATTCAAAACTGCAAGGTCCCTCAAGGTTATATTTACTAGGATCTCGATGCTCTCCGGCTGGTAATGGGCCTGCGTGGTGGGATTGTGCGGGTTAAGGTACGAGCCAAGGCGGGACGAGTCCTGGCCCCAGACATAGCTGGCAATCATAGTACCGGGTGCTCCTTCTACATCGATGCCGTATGAGGGATACACACAGCGGCGGATAGGCAGGTCTGTGAAGGATTGGCCACCCTTGAAGGACCCAGTTGAGAGGTTCTCCCACCTAGGTTCTAGAAGTCAGATCTCTTTCTTCGTGAACTTTTGCGGCTTCAGGGCTGACAATCGTCACTTACCATCTGGTCTTGAACTTGAAGCCAATCTTGGTTGCGGGGTCATAGCTATGGCACGGATGTTAGCGCAAATGCGCAGTAGTGTTCGGCTGAAAAAGCTGTTGCAGTGGTGTACTCACTTCAGCGTGCGAAATGCGGTTTTCTGGTAGTAGTCCAGGTCGAGTTCCGTCATGCTAATGATCTGCAGAGCGCCCATGGGGACCGTCGAGATGACATGTGCATAGTCGTATTCCTCAGTGTCATTGATAATGATCTTCAGGCCCTTGTCAGAGTTCTTGTTGATGTTGGTGACCCTGTGGTTCAGGACAGGTTTATTCTTGATGATGTGGGTCATTCCCTTGGTCAGCATGTCCATGCCACCGTTGATCAGAGTCCAGTTGTTCGCATCCGCGCTGTAAAAGATCCATTCCTCCATGACGGCCTGGGACATGGAGCGGGTGTTGTAGTGGCCTGTGGCGTCGTTAACGGTCTCCATCCAATCGATCTCGTTATTGGTGAAGCCCTTCTTCAGGAGGAACTGCCGGACTGACATGGAGTCGTACTCCATCAGGAGGTTGAAACCAGCATCAAAGTCGGCCGACAGCGCGTCGGTCAATGTTTTGACCTGGTCTGCCCAGACCTGGGATGCAGAGAGAACATCAAAGGTTGCGTTGAATAGAGGCACGTCATAGCGTCTGGCGGATGCCGAGGCCGGGTCCTGGATCAGCGACGTGATGTCGTTATACCGCCTGAACGTGTTGTTTGCCGTGAAGATGTAATGCTTCTGGACCACTTTGTCACGGTCGGATACTCGCTGGTTGATGTAGGGGATGAGACTCCAGGGCTTGTCGCCAATGATACGGTCCATGTAAGGCATGGGCGGGAAGCGCATCGCTCCAACGTCCTACAGATGAGCAAGTCAGCCACCAGAACGTCTACTCAACTCAAGATCATTCACATAGTAGTCGTAATACGCGGGATCACTGGGCGTGGACTTGTCCCATGCCTCCTGATCGAAGCGATAGGTGAAAACTCTCCCACCGATGCGGTCAGAAGCCTCGTGGATGTCGTAGTCGATGCCAAGCGAATCCAGTAGCATCGCCGCATACAGGCCTGCCATGCCCCCACCGACAATCCCGACCTTCATGGGGCAATCTTTGGGACTTGGGACCCTCTTGTGGTTTTTGTAGTCCGAGCCGTCCACGAGCTTTCGGAAGAAAGCGGCGCGGGGGTTGCCGGCGGCAAGCTCACCGTCATTGCAAATATTCTTCTCTCCTCTCGGGGCATTCTGGGACTGGGAGGCGGCCAGGGCGAGCGACTGCGCCAACAAAAGGGCAGTAATGAGTATACGTGAATTAACGAGCGGCATGATTTGGACTGTAGAGACCGAATAGGGGTTAGTAAAGGTCGTCTGTGCCGGTCCGGTCTACGGCGTGTCTAATTTTCCCAAGACGGCATGATCGTTATCGCGGCCGCGGTTTGACGATGTCTTTATAGATTCAGGGATGTTGTACGCGCGTTAAGGACATCCTAATAGAAAAGTTCAATCATCCCTATTGGTATCAAAAGAACCCCCCTTTGGCCTCCCATTTGGACCTTTCGAACAGGTCGTGAACCGCGGTCTTGAATGTGGGCTGGGTTAAGATTCAGCTAGCTTTCCTCACGCCGTCCATTAGTCGCGATGTTGGAGGGGAGTGTTTGTGCAAAAATTTGGGCACGATACTGCAAGGCTCGGGCCGCCATCAAACTCAATGTCCCGAAGAAAGCAACGATCAGCTAGTGAGAGGAACGTGGAGACGGCCGCCGTGCCGGTGTTGAACGGTAAGAACCTGTGCACGAGGACGCCCTGTAAGGCTAGTGCCACTTTTCTTTGGCCTAGGGGTTGAACTCTGGTGCCTCTTCTCGTAAGAGTCTCGCTCCTCGCATTCAGGGCCGATGAAAAGTTTTCATAGTGTCGGATCTACCTCTTTGACTTTCTCTAGCTGCGGTTTCGCCATAAGGTTTTCGTATTCAGCCACGCTGCCCTGCGCCACTGTTACTGCTACTGGTCGCCCAAAGCTGGGCACATCTGGGAAACCTTCCAAGAAAAAACCTCTCCAACTTTGAACCCTAGCTTCCACACGATTGACTTCGTCACTTTTCCCCACCATCTGGCTCGTGGATTGCAGTGATGCACTAGTATCGTGTCACAAGCGTCTTAGGTAGGGTTCGAACCATCTATCGTTTATGCATCCGACACCTACGACACCCACGAAAACTGGCATCATCGGGTGGTCATGGCGTTGCTTTCTGGCAGGTTAAGTTCACGGCTAGAGGCCATGACTGTAGAATGACAAGGGTCAATGCCAACTTCATATTCTGACTTGCAGCTCCTATGC
Source organism: Fusarium guadeloupense (assembly GCA_021655865.1). Classification (NCBI taxonomy): domain Eukaryota; kingdom Fungi; phylum Ascomycota; class Sordariomycetes; order Hypocreales; family Nectriaceae; genus Fusarium; species Fusarium guadeloupense. The sequence goes on from JAJJWM010000824.1 coordinate 5,046, forward strand.
AAATCGTCGTCTTTGGAACAAAGATGGGAACCGGCTCAAGTCGACTGGCACTCTGGCTTTCGAGAATCCCCAGCTGTCTTTGAGCTTGCAGGGGTGGAAACCCTACTACGGAACTCATCATGTTTTGGCTTGCAATGCACAATGTGCTTAGCTTCCGGCTGCTAGTGTGGCTATTCCCGGCCGCGGATCGTGTTAGTCTTCACATGCGCTGGCGTTGGAGATGCTTGAAGATCAAGAGAATGGTAATTGATGAATAGATACCTTGGCTAAAAATGCATGGGCTGCTGAAGTAATTGGATGCCATGAACAGAAATCAAGCGCCTTCATGTCGTACTTGACACATTGAAAGCGTTCAGTGCAGATTGTTTCCTTGTGGCTGCTTCATCTCACCTTACCCTGGGGTTGGGCTTACCCCGGATTTTCCATTCCAAAGTTCCTTTGTTGAATCCCGAGGTATTACTACGGCAATTCTCACGGCTAAAGATACTTGTTGATAGCCTCAGATACTTGAGAGCTGAAGCTTCTGCAGCTGCCAACGGGAATTATCGACATCGTCGCTTCCTTCGAGGTCAAGCTCTTCTCAACCTGGATTCATAAAATTTCTCTCTGCTCAATTCTATCTTCAACTTCTCATGCCCACCACAGATCGCAGCCTACCAGATTTCTTCAATTGCCAGATCTGGTGCCTGACGCCAACACGGCATACGTTCGAGAATGCAAAATCTGCGATGACTATTTCCGTCACCGCATGGAGTCCTCGACAAGCACTACGGAGGCTTCTAGACCGAGGATTCGTTCCCTTGTCTTCTTTAGCCCGAATCGGGCTAAATTTACAACAGACTCTGCACATGACTTTCGCTACCTGGTTAGATACAGCCACGGTTCGATGAAAAAAAAATCAATTTATTGAACTAAGAAGCCCAGGAGAAGGGCTTCGTGACCTTAGGTCTCACTGACACTTGGGCTCGATCGTGGTCCTTTACTTCGGCCCTTGCTCCGGCCCCGTTGTCTGCTTTTGCAACTCCATTTCGTCGGCATCATTTGCCAGACAAAAAGGAGTCACGATAATCCAAAAATATTACCGTCAATAGCCTCTCTGGGGTTTGCATGACGTACGGACCATGAACCTGCATTCCCCTGGGACTTTGCGTCTCCCCACATGACTCCGTTTCTAGAGAGACTTGATGAAGTGATTGGCCCTACTCTCACCTTGTCAAAACACACCCCTCCGCAAACTCTCACCAGCGGTTCCGGCATTGTCCGAGTCTCCGTTCATGACTGTCTCTCTGCCCAGAGCCTCCATCTCGATTACGTTTTTGAAGCTGGGGCTCAAGCACGAACTGCATGGGGAACTGGGGTTGCGGGGCATGCCAGGCCCTGCCTTGCTCAGCCTGGGGATAATGTCACACCCGGTGGAACTCTGCCCTTCCATTGCGGGCGCCCGTTCATCATTTTTCGGCTAACTTCCTGACCACCGTGCTCCGTTACCCGGCCCCGTCTGCTCCGTCTGCCTCCGGCACACGATGTTAACCGTCATCACTCACTCAATTGATCAAACTTGCAGTACATGTCCCCTGCTCTTGGATATTCAACTTCCTCTTATCTATCAAGATAACAAGTTGACGCCGATCACACCTTGTCGCTTCTATCGTAATACTCATGTCCACCATCCGTCCGTCCGTCCGTCCGTCCGTCAAATTCCCGTGAATCACACAACCGCGTTTCACCAATATCTTGATCCCGGCCACTGCATCTGAAGATGCATCACGACAGTCAATATCAGGAACCACTGTTTGGCATAACCATGTTCTGCGATTTGAGGCCAAACGGTCCCACACTGAGCTCAGTACTATTCGGTTCACCTCCGGCCGCTCGGCAACCTTCCGAGAAGGCTTCCGTAACGAGACCGTCCCTGTCCTGCCGCCGGGTCTCACTCACCTTAGGATACCTTTGTCCGGTATCGTATTTGACACACCCCAATTTCCGATCCGCTGGGCCGCTGCCAGCCAACACCTGAACTCCCTTAAGCGGCATGGATCATTCTTCCCCATATTCGTTTCGGCTCTTCTCCTTGGTCACCGCTTACCATTTCTGCAACATGGGCCTCTTTGTAACGCTTTCATTGAACCGTCCCGACTTTTTTCTCGTCTTCATGATCCTCACTAACAAACATCTTTGCTTTATCCCCTCAGTCATGATAGCCCATACAACAACGCCAGAAGCTCCCCCGGTCTCCGTCCCGTTTCCATCAACTAAGCGCCTTCGAAGACCGTCCATTAACGCCATGATCCTGGCAATATCTTACAGTTGGAGACTGGGTTTACGTATCGAGAACTAAGGTCTAGAATGTCGATCATCGGGGTAGAGTGGGGTGGCTGGATTATTCTTATTGGTCATTCCCGCTCTCGTCGATAGAGGAGCAAGCCATCATGACTAGATCTATATAATAGATAGAATAGATAAATGGAATTCGAACAGATATTCTATATAGAGATAATAGATATATGAATATAGTAGATGACGATGATTATTGTTGTTTCGTTCTGGAGTGTTAAGTCATTAAACTCAACAGGGGTCAGAAGACGGAAATGCGACGCGTTTTCGCGTTCTAGGTTTTTTAATTTCATTAGCACTGTACGAGAAACGCAGTGCGTTTCCATAGAGGGAAACATGGGGCGAAGATTCTAGAGGGTGATTGGTCAAAAACAGGAAACACAGTGCGTTTCTGGTGGTAATTCTAATTCTTGAGTAGGGTTACAGCTAGGGCCCAGAAGCCTGGTTAATGGGGAGCAAGTCGGCTTCTGGGAAGTACTGCTCCAAGGCTGTAATGTGATAGAATCAAAGCAAATAGCATTGTGCACGGCCGACCTGGCACTTTTCCAAGTTCAAACTTAGGTAATCTTCAATACGTTTCCCATCAGCCGTTTTAGCACCATCATTCGGTAAATAAGAATTAAAACTCCTCGCGGGATCTATACAAGCTCAACTGTTCTCATATCTTGAACATCAGCCCAGTATTCCATGAAGGAGAGAGATACAAGTCCAATTCTTCTATACTCTGGAAACATACCCACATGGCCTGTGGGCTCCAATATAAGCGCAACTCCTACCAATGTTTTCCCTGTAAGATCCGACAAAGGAACATGTGATTTTCCGATTAAGAGGCAAGGGTGATGGTTGCCAATAGTCTTAATAGATCTCGCATCATCCATGTATACGAGCCGACCCACTGAGAACCCAGGGTCTTTAGCAGTAAGACTTGTGACGTTGTCTGTCCCTTCATCATCGGTCTTGGAACCGAATTTGAAAATCAGGCTCGGGTCGGATAAATCTATTCCCTTGAAAATGCCACTGATAATCAATCTTGCTTGGAGTATTTGACCCGATGTCTGCGGACCATTTGTCGTGACTGACCAGGACTTGACTTGTATCATTGGATTCCAATCGTTGTTGTTCCATACGAAGAAGAACGAAACGGACCGTCTGGTGGCCCAACACCATGACGGTAGATTAGAGCCCGGCCCGGGCTCTTCCGTTTCCCGGGCCATCCAGGCCAGTCCTTCTGGAATAGCCAACTCCCATATTCCCGCGATGTAGTCCTGTGGGAAGCGGTCTTTGACCCTAGTCGCAATTCCTGACAAAGCTGGGAGCTTGTCTGTAGGGAAAGAAAAGTTTGTCGAAGAGTAAACATCTATAAATTGATACCAAGATCTCATGATGTCATCTTCCTGGCGGTTATCGATGTCTTGGAAGGCAGAAATAAAGTCTTCACCTGTATCGCTATAGGCATGAGAGTCGGTGTCGCTGGGGTTCGTCTCCGTAACCCGGCTTTCATGACATTCCCATAGCAAATAATTTGCGCCAAAGTGTAGTATCCTCTTTGATAAGACTCTTTCTTGGATAGCCCACCCCCTGGTTTGAAGAGCAGCATTTCGTATGGCTGGTCCCCATAATGGAGTCGGTGGTTGAATGATAAAGACGTTGGTCTCGCCCCCATTTGTGCTTTGTTTGAGAATAACCGGCTCTGGGTCAAACTCAAGTGCCGGTCTTCGTAGGAATAACCCTTCGCTGGATGATATAGCCCCGGTTGCCGCGATTGTCAATGTGGCGTTTTGATAGTACTGGCCAAATCTGGCGGCTTCATAGGACCAGTCAGCTCTATGCTGAGCATCATCTGGTCCTTCGCTTTGCAAGATGCAGAGGGCATCGACCCACAGGTATCTGATCGATAATTTCCTCGTGAATATAATGGCATCCTGCATTGTCTTTGCAAGCTTATTCCAGGGCAGACATCTGGTCATGTCATCGAGATTGGACGCTGTAGTCTTTGGGAAGTCGTGACCAGGTCCCCATGCATAACTCAAAGCAACATATTCAATGTCCTGAAGGGGATAAGTCGGTATGAAGATCTTTGGGGCAAGTTCTTCGTCCTTAGAGCCAACGTCGATTACTCTTGTTGGTAGTGTCTCTGGTAGGTGTTGATTGTCAGGCGGCATACAACAATTGGTGTGATTGGTGCAACAAGTTGCTAACCATTCTTTGGCTAATGCAACAGCCTTTTCAACGCCTTCATCTGAAGACAGATCCGCGACAGAACTCGAGGTGCGTGAAGAGCAAGCTTCGACTAATCCTTCTGTTTCCTTATTCATGATCAGTGGTTCACCATGCCACACGCTACTTTCTATTGTCTTTCCGACACCAATCGACAACAACTCTGGCTTTATTGGGTCTTGACCAGGGGAAGGCAGCCCGTCGTCGCGGTGAGGGCTATACGACCATGTCTGGAGGTGAATGGGAAACGTCTCCTCTGACCAGGATACAAAGCTGTTATAGAAATATGACTGGTAGACAATTTGGCATAGCTGGCAGTCATTCTGCGCTGATTTTCGAAGTGAGTGGATGTTGGGGGCAAGGGTTTGAGCGCGGGGAAACGAGACTTTTTCTTCTGCCTCAGCAAAGTCTTTTGCGAAGCGCGAACACGCAGCACACAGACGCTATGCCATACTGAGTGGAGATTATAGGGATATTGTTTGAGGGAATCAGGCTGAAATTCACATGCAACTTGCGATCTGATTTTATATACCACTCGGGGGCTTCCAAGCACGTGATGCTTGTCAGACGCGAAAAGGCCGCTGATTGGCGAGGTGAGTAAGGCTGTGCCATAGGACGTTTTTTTAAATTACAAGATTACAACTGCAAGGCGGACTGATAGGTACAGTTCGAGTACTTATTAATAGATTGTGTTTGTGAATCAAACGGTGTATGGCTAAAGGCTTTTCCATTTGCCGGAATGGGGTTGCAGTGACTCTTTGGAGCAGTATGTGCTGGAATTTCAATAGCTAACAGTTAGCTAGAGCCAGTTCCCTCTGACCCATCACCGATCTTACAGTGGCTACTGTCTCATGATTCAGTCTCAGTCTAATTAAGCCCAACTCTTCTTTGAAGGACATGTTATGTGGGAGGAGTTCGATGAGAATGAAACCACTGCTCAGCGAACTTAACTGCCTCCGGTAAGGAAAACAGATGACATTGTGCTGCACCAATCTGACCTTTTGTCACACTGGTTTCTTTTATGAAATCTTTTCCCAGTTCCAGAAAGCCCTCATCATTCACAGAAACGTCTGATACCGTTACCCATTCTCTCACTCCATCAACAAAAGTCGCAAACGACGTATCAGCCTTTGGGGAGCCAACTCTATACTCCGCAAGATGAAAGCAAGTGCATCGGTTGGACCCCGCACCTAGGAGTAGAACTTTGGCATTTAGGTCTTCCGACCGTGCCAGAGGACTCTGTTCTCCAAGCATACTGTCCAGGGCATGTCCTTCTGTAATAAAGTTTGCATTCGCACCGATTGCGGCAAACGATGTCTGAGGGTGCATACTTCTCACTGCACCTGGCCAGGTTCTGATAGTCTCTGCTAAAACACCTATTCTCTCACCTCGAGTTATTTGGGGGTCAAATGCAGGCCTAGTTTCCCGAATAGTCTGCCACCATTCCTTGGGGATGGGCGGATTGATCCATCCTCTTTCATCGACGCCCCGGTATGCGCAATGGCTGCTTGTGGGCTTTTTTAAGATGCTCCTCTATTGCTGTGCGACCTCAACAGACGTACCGGTCTCGATCGTCCTGACAAAGTAGACAGCAGATTCCATCGTGGAAAACACCAAGGAACTGAATCGGACGGGCGATCGGCAATGGACGCACCCTTCCGAATATCTCATCCTAGTCTCGTACGAAAGGCAGATGGTCGAAACTTCGCTCAAAGAGCTTGATAGCAGCGGTCTTGAAGGCATGCATCGAATTATGGTGCAGTCGGATATACCGGGCGATATCAGTCTATGGTACAACGCCACCCTGTTTACAAACAATGATACGCCAAGAAGGGTCGTAGTGAAAGAGATCTTGGAGTTCCATAGCGAGAGACGGTTGTACTCGGTTGACCGTTCGATAGCACCAACTTGTAAGAAGCATTGGATATAAATGCCGAAATAAAGCAACAAGAGAGCGTCGACAATGTGAGAAACCTAAAGCACGCGTTCAGGTAATTGTGCAGTAGGCCATGAGGATACCTGCAAGGGGTCAAGTAGTGTCGGCTTACCGGTTTTCTAAAATAAATTCGATCGGCATCAATAGATAATCATAGGTAGCCCATCACCCATCATGTTTCTCCCCGGGGGTAAAGTGGACTGGTTATCGCAGTGCCTACTTGCTGTAGCTGTTACTCATCCATATGTCTATTTCGCCTTTCTGTCCGAATGGATATAACAACACTCAAAATGCAAAGTACTCTACCGCCCGCTACTATGTTCTGAAGCTTGCACTAAAGGGTGGAATAGATAAAACAAAGGAAAAGTATTATGGGAATTAACTTCACGTATCATTCGCTGGTATATAGTCGGTTCATCCCAGTGTTTACTTGATTTATAGACTACCATCTACAACCCCTCTTTCAGCATAACCCCTCTTTTGGTAAGCAAAATAAAAAAAGCTCCACCAAAACTCAACAACTTCACTTACACCAAAATTGGCCAAAGTAAATAGCTACTTAAAGGACAATACCTCTACTGATTATAGAAATAATTAGAGTTAATGATTATAGCTCTCTAAGGCTATATGGGATATATAATATATATATACCATACTATGGAAATAGTATTAGTTTAATCATTAAGTTCTTTATTGCTCTTTTCTATATTTTTTGGCCTTTATCTATAACAATGACATAAAAATGCCTAGGTTAAGACTTCAATGGAAATACATAGAGGAAGATATAGTAGAGATAATATTGAATGTTACTGATAATGGTTTTTTATCTCTTTAAGCCACTTAGAGACAGGGAGTACCTTAAAGCACTTTAATCAATAGGCTTAACGGTTATAGGGCCATTAAAGAGTAGATCTACCGTTATGGATGCTTATCTAAGAGCAAAGAGAATAGGCTGGCTTTCTAGATATACTATTAAGAGTCTTTAGGCTATACTCTATCCTACAGTCAGATTCATGATTACATCATAGGCCTGCTAAGACAGTAGGGTAAACATCTTAACTTAGGATACAACTGGATGATTAAGTTTATTAATTACCATATAGACCTAAAGACCAAGATGGACAGATACTAAGAAGCCAAAAGGTTTCACTCTTTTATGCCTAAAGCGGTTTATTGGTACTTTGATATCTAGGAGGGTCAGTATAGTTAGATTAAGCCTGAAAATACCGTTAATATCGATAAAGGGGGTATTATAATTGATTTCGGTAAGTATATATCTCTATCCCTTATTAATACTTAAAATTTAACTGATTAATCCTCTAGGTTTAGGTCTAGATAGCCTAATCATTAGAAGTATAGACCTAAAGTATAAGGTATTTCTTAATGGACTATAAATCTAGAATTAAACTTTATTTATTAAAGCTATTACTGCTAATAACTATACCTTAGTTCCTGGTGTAATATTTAAGGGGAAGTAACTATAGAAATAGTAGTTTCTTGAGGAACTTAAGTAGATAGTAAACTGATATTATATAACTTTACTCAATGGGTAGACTAATAACCATATTGACATTAAATAACTCAAGAGAGTCTATCTACCCTATACTATACCTATTGATAACTTAAATATAAGACTAATCATTTTAGATGGTTATAAAAGCTATATAATAGTATATTCTTTTTTTCTTTACCTTAAGATTAATACTGAATGATAGAAGGATAAATGGATGGCTATATACTTTTTGAATAATATTTATTGCTGCTATCTATCAGTATACTGCTCTTATAGACTCTAATTACTGGACAATAGAGTCTTTAATGCCTTAAAGGCTATATATCAATAAGAGTTAGAAGATTTATCTCCTTAACTGATTTCACTCTAATGGATAAGGTTAATTTCATTAGGGCCTATACCAAGGCTTACCGAGTTAGAATAACCAAGAAGAATATACTATCTGGCTGGAGTGTCACTGAGAACTGGCCAATTTTATATTCAAAAGCGCTATAGTACCCTAAAATCCAATAAGACAGACCAAATAGTAGCCTAAGAGTAACTCCTGAATATAGGCCATACCGTAACCCTAACCCTAAGCCTAAGCACCTTGCTCATTGGCTTTGCCTTTAAGGATAAGAATGGATTATCAATATTCCCTCTTGCCCCCGTCGAGATTCTCTGGATAATCATGATCACCTCGGGCATGCCTGATATGGGACTGGGCTTTGAGATTGCCGCACCCGATATTATGCAGCGACCTCCCAAAACGTAAGGTTACCCTTTCTCATGCTGCTGAAACCTTGGCATAACCTATCTATAGTTGAAACAAGGTGCCTTCACTCCTGAGCTGCTTATCGATATGGTTGTTTATGGCCTCTGGATGTCTGCTCTTTGTCTGGCTTCGTTCGTCCTTGTTCTTTACGGATTTGGCAACGGTAAAGCCGATATCGGTGAGAACTGCAACAACGAGTACAGCGAGGATTGCAAGGTTATCTTCCGTGCTTGCGCGACGACGTTTGCTTGCCTGACCTGGTTTGCGCTCTTCCTGGCTTGGGAAATGGTCAATATGCGTTGCTCCCTATTCCGAATGCAGCCCAAGAGCAAGAAGTATTTCACTCAGTGGATGCATGACGTCTGGGGCAACCAGTTCCTCTTCTGGGCCATCATGGCTGGCTTCATCACTATATTCCCTTTGATCTATATCCCTACTCTGAATACTGTCGTCTTTAAGCATGCTCCCATCTCTTGGGAGTGGGGTATTATCTTTGTTGAGGCTGTTATATTCTTCCTGGGCATCGAGACCTGGAAGTGGATGAAGCGCTTCTACTTCCGTCGCCAGGCTCGCAAGGCGACTGGTGGTGTGGTCAACCTTGAGACACGCGTCTTTGGACATTACTACGAAATGTCTAGCGGCAGCCAGGACGAGGAGGTCGGCCAGAAAAAGAGAGCCTCTTGAGGAAGTGGCCTGGGGAAAAAAGAAAAAAGCCTGAGACACGGATGTTTTTCCCGTGGCTGCGGAACTGGAGGAGAGTCTGCAAGACGGAACCCCACGGTGAAACAGCTTAGGTAGAGGAAGTATCTTGATGCCGAGAGGAGAGGGCAGAAAACTGATGGATGAAGTCCCCGGTATAGACCGACGGATGGAGATTCCAGAATGTACCGGGATGATGGGAATGGGTCAACAAAGAATTGTAGGCTAGAGGGAGGCGCTAGGTAGGTTGAAACACGTTAAGCTGAATAGAATGTGACTTGGAACCAGAAAAATTTGAGGAGAGAAACTGCTTGCTTGTGCATGGATCTCTTGTTATATTAAGCGGTGAATTAATTGGTTTCTACGAGATGGAGAGGAGGATGTTAGAAAAGATACAGTCGCGTGACAGTAAAGGCTATGAGGATGAGAGAGGTCAGCAATGACGAGGCCTCTGGAGTGATGGTGAGGTTGAAGGGGAGATGATGCGGAATCTCTGGGGTTAGGTGAATATGAGTGAAGGGTTCAGGGACGGAGATCGGAAACGGTGAGAGACATCGCATTTGACATTTGTCGATTCATGTGCAAACACGATGCGATAGGGATGCGGTTTCAAGCACAAGCCGCACATGAAAACGCCGTTAGGGCCCATACCGGTACACATGATACACGCCAGCCATTGATAGGCATGAGACATATTGCACAACTTCAGCGTGGGGTAAGACCAAGGACGAACCGACATTTGGTAAAGTTGACATGTAGTGGCGTTACTAGTGATGAGCAATGAAGATCAATCCAGTAGAGAGACAGTGGAAGATAGCCCCAAAAGTCCCAAACACGCGCTACGTCAGGGCAGTCGGCGAGAAATGCAAGGATGGATGTACCAACTAACACTAACCATCAAAACTCACCAATCATCGGTCTCGTTTTTACTGTCACTTTCACCACATCAAAAAAATCAACCAAACTTCAAACCGTCGCAATGCCGTAATTCAGGTTTAATTCAATTGAAACTATTGGTAAATACTCTCCCTAATTTGACTTTTTGATGCATGCTAAAGTAACCTATTTTACCCCCTGATATTCCTTTGACCTTGCCCCCCTCCTTACCCAACGACTTTGCCCCCCTGGGCTTCAATAGCGCGATTTCAATTTGTATGGTGTTTTCTACGACTTTGCAGGGCAGAGTCGTTGCTGAATTGTTGGTAGCGGACAGAGTTGCCCAGACCGAGACCCCTCCGCTCCTTGCGACGGCCGTTTCCACGACTGCGATACTTGACCTGCCAGGTTGATTTCCATATCCAGTTGTCGAACCCATATTCTTGCTCATCATCAACCGAATGTATGAGAAGACGGCAGAGAAGCTGTGCGGTATAAAGTTCAAGGATCTTCTGGACGGGATCAACTGAGGAGGATGGTGACGATGATGAGGATGAATAAGATGAAGATGGGGAAGGCTCGGCTGACTCCTTCGAGGCTTGTAGAAATATGTGATCGAGCGGAAGCAGAAAGCGAGCAGCTTGCGTTGACACAAATTTGACCACTGTCTCCGTTGGAAGCACCCAAAAAGGATAGTGTTGCTCACTAGTTGCGGAAGTAAAGGGAACATTCCAGCACACTGGGCCAGTATGGGGGTTCTGATCAGGGTCTAGCATACCGTCGGCCCACATGGCAAGGATAACATCGAGGCGGAGGGTGACCTCTTTCCGGATCCCAAAAATCGGATATCATTTTAAAGTAGCGACAGCTCTCATATGTCGCTTGTTGGCTTCCTAAGCATCTACAAGAGGGGAGCGGTTGAGCTGCGATACGAAGGCACGCTGGCGGTTTTGATCTGTAACCGCTAGGTCTTTCAATATTACCTCATCAAAAGCCAGAAGCGGCAATAATCCTAAGCTGAAGAGCCGATAATCGCTGAATATGACCCCAAAGAGGTCTTTGCTACAGTTATATGTCTTAGCCCGAATGATGCCGGGTGATCTAGCCTCCGGGTGGCCAGGGTTTGATGCCCGACTTGACTTTGCCTTTACGTAATATGCTCCTACGTCACGAAGAAGATATGACCGATACTGATCAGCAACTAGAGAGGCTTCAGGGACTATACCACCCAGTTGGTCATGGAGGTGATTACAGCAAGCGCTTTTCCACAGAAATATCCAGACTCACCTCCATGATGGATCAGCGATGGAGATAATGGTTGACGAACATAATCTCATACATCTACATCAAGCCAGCAAGAGTGTATATCAATCTGACTTGCATTAAGTCCAGCCAGGATGATATCCCGAAATAGGGCCAAGCTTCCCCCAAGGGTCTTCAATATAAATGTATTCTTTAGATTATATACTTAGAAGAGTAGATAAGGGTTTCTGAAGTATAGAATGGTATCTTCTCTCCTTGATTATACATAATGCATATTTACTTTCTCTACTACTGATGCCCAGAAGTCTATAAGGTTTCTGGAGGGGATGCTATAGGATAGGCGAAACGCTCGGCTCTTATCTTCGGCGCTCCAATGGCCAGCATCTGGTTTCTCCTGGTATGTATGAGACTTAGCGTATAGGAGGTAGTATGAGCTGGATATCTCTTGTTGTATATGATCAGGGACTGTTTTAAAGATTGCCGGAAGTATAATCTCATCATATAAGTCCTTAAATCGTGCTACGGAAAGGCTATTAGCAGAAGCCTTTATGCACAATCAAGCTCCATTGGGGAAAAAATAGCAGAACTGACAAGCGGACGCCAGCGGTGGTAAAGGTGCCGATGGAGGTGTATTGTATATATGCCAGGTCTAGACCATGAGGCTGTATCACTTGAGCGGTAGAGATGTTGTTCTTATAAGCCGGGAAGAAAGAGAGCCGAAAGTGACCGGGGGCTCGGATGGCGGACAGACTCTTTGCCCCAAATTAGATGCTATCGACATCCCATTGTCGCGTGACGGTCATAGAGCCATAAGGCAGCGAAGCTTGTGTCTTATGTAAGGATAACGGCTCAGCCGGTTGGTCAGAGAGGAAGCCTCACCACTGTAGAAAGGAAGCATGAGGATCACAAGTATCATCACGTTCTGCAAAGATATTCGGCAAAGGAGGAAGAGAACGGCTAATGTATTCGGTATGTTCCTGGAGCGTGTGGGTATTTTCCGGCTCGGCACGCTCCCGTGAGTTTGAACCTGATGATGATTGAGACATTGATTAATAAGTTAGAAATCACTTGATGGGTTTACTTACAGTTGCATTGATGGTCAAAAAGAGTTCTAAGTACGCGATTATACACGCCACTCTGTGCGCATAGGAAACCGGGTCCACCAGCTGTGTCTTGCTCACGAATCGCTTGAAGATAACCTCTGAGGATAGGTTTCTCTATGCCGACCGACGATGTTGGGGTCAGACGATGGCGATGATGAGGCCAGGGAGCCTAGTGTTGACGAGGGAGTAGAGCTTCTGCGCTGAGGTGATTGATTGACATGCTGAGTAAAGTCGGGCGATGGGTCTGGCACCGCATCATGAAAATCGTCAAACCCAAAGCTCTCAGATGCACCATCCTCGGCATCACCATCTTCTACATAGGCAAGGACGATAATGATGGGAAGACGAAGGTATGAGTACTGGTACTGCTTCAGCCTGGTCGCCAGTCCCGTTGCGTTTCACCGTGAACCAAAGGTCGCGGTGGGGTTGGGGTTAATTTCTACAGAAGCTGATTGGCAACAAGAGTCAGACGCACAGACCATTCACCGCTAACCACAGTTCACGGCAAACCACCAGCCAAAAAGGCCCCAAGGCCAGCTAACCCCAAGCTTAACCCCAGGTCAAGATAAATAAGGATCAGCATCACCATAAGCAACAATAAAAAGCAACCAGGATAAAATTAGAGTTTATACTATAAATATTGATTTATTTATTTATCTATGTCCTTCCCTTCTCCTCCCTTACCTACCTACCTCTTATACCTACTTATCTATATGAGCTAGTCAGTCAGTTAATTAATTAGGTTAATCAATCGACCAACTCGCTCAATCGAGCCATGCCGTCAGTCTCCGACCCGACTGTACAAAAGACCATCAGAACCCTGCCGGTTTGTCTACTTTTCGTCCGTGCTAACCCTGAGCCCCCCCCCGGAAATAATCACCACTAGATTTTACACCTTTCGTCCGTGCACATTTATATGGTAACCAAGTTCAATAAAAACAACCTGTTGTTTTAGTAGAGTTTTTGATTAAAAGTGTATGATAAACCTTATCATTGGCTGGTTTTTTCCTTCAACGCATCCTGCACAGCTAGCTTTTACTTTTGCAGCGCAGAGCGACACTTCCTCCTAGGCGACTATATGCAAATCGATATCTTAACCGCGCGTATTTCGTGACCGCGTCATAGAAATATATAAAGGGCTCTACTGACACTAGTATATATCTAATAAAGATTCCGCCCTCCTCAATTAATTCTTGTTCTTGTCAGTCATCCACTTTTGCCATGATGCATTAACCACTCTGACGACCCTGACTATCTTCAACCATGTGGCCTCTAAAGATCCGTAACTATCAGCCTAATGATCATAACGTCAAACAGAATGAAACAACCCCATGGCTGCAGTACATATGATGGCCTCGCTTGTTTCATAGCTGACCGCTTGGCATCATTGCGGCCACGGCAAAAAAGCTCAAGCCAGCATGGAACGAAGACTATTTGTTGGGCCAATGGCACGATATAGCACTCCGGAGTCCAGCTTCCGTAGAAGCTCAGCCACGAGTTATACTCTGTGGCGTCGACCTTATGCTTAATCGAGCCACGTCCGGGTTAGCCAAGACTTCCTATAGATCTCGATGCTGGTTAAATACCTACTAGAAAGATAACTTTTAGCCCCATAAATTCAATTTTGTAAACTGCCTAAAAAGATATATTAATATAGAAAAGGTTCATTTGTTATATATTTAGAGTTTAACAT